>CANDYM010000435.1:0-162414 GCA_947397865.1 Polietes domitor
GTCATTTATTTTGGTTTGAGACCAAAGGTTGTGCTGAAGTCTTCCAGCAGAACCCAAAATTAGCAAAAAGGCAAAGTGAGACCTTTATTGTTGCAGCTAAAAGTTGACTGCGCAGTTTCGATGGGCGCTACCCCATCTCGTCAGAACTTTCGCAACGAATGTATGTCTTTGACTTTAATCAGGGTTCATATTAGTACCAGCGGTCACATACGACAAATGAGAAGCGCTGATAAATAAAATATTCCACCGAACTAAGTCGACACACTAAAAATCGCACTGTGCCAATTCAATGTATGCATGTGCTCGCAACAATGCAAAGGTCGTTGTTGTACGGTATGTCCCGCCTCAGCTTATATTCCACTGTGCGCCTCTTCTGGTACCTACAACACAATTGTCTCTATTCTTGGTAAAATTAAATGCTTTAACTCATATACCGGTATCTGAAATCCATTATAACTTCATATTTTATCGTGTTTTTACAATTATTTACAAATGAGGAAGCTGGGTCCAATTGTCACAAACTTCTAGTACCTCCCACACATAATCCGGCGCTAAATAAAATTTAAGTCCTTCCATGCACATGTTCTTTGAAAGTTAGGGTATATATATGTCGGTTTAACAGACTGAAACTTACTTTGAATAATCTTTGTTACAAATGTACACAAAAACAAGTAAGGAAAGGCTAAAGTCGGGCGGGGCCGACTATATAATACCCTACACCACTCCCTGCGTATGTACCTCGCTTTGATTACTATACCCAGGTATTTCATGGGAGCAATTTTATGTAGTTCATACAAATTATATAAATTATATTCATATAATTTATATGCTATAAATTCATCTTTAGTCAAACTTAACGAATATGGTAAATAATATGGTAATTGATCCAATTGTCCGACAGACAAATACTAATTATACAGTAGTTAACCAAAGTATGGACATATGGGCATCACCCAAACAATTCTCATTGCAATTCAATTCGGTAAAAAATTGAAATCGGGAAGGATTTTTGCATCCTGTAAATGTATGTGTTTGACAAAAAATGTTAAATCGGAAAGGACATTTGTACGGGGGTATATTGAAACCTGGAACGATGTGACCCGCTTTCAGCATGTCTGTGAAATATAATATGTAAAATTTGGGCAAACTCGGTTAAACATTCGGGAGCAACATTTGTATGAGGGCTATATCTAAATCTGAACCGATCTTATTCACTTTCACCATAGGTTTTTTAGTTGGATTCTAAGATGTTGTACCAATTTTAAAGAAAAACGGGTACACTATGTGTATTTTAGAGCGGAAAACGTCAAATCGGGAGCGACATTTGTATGGGGGGTATATCTAAATCTGAACCGATCTTACCCAATTTTTGCATACGTGTTTCTAGTTTGATTATAAGATGTTCTGCCAAATTTAAAGAAAATCGGGTACAATATGTCGTTTATAGAGCGGAAAATGTCAAATCGGGAGCGACATTTGTATGGGGGCTATATCTAAATCTGAACCGATTTCCTCCAAACACCGATGGTCCTTGGCCAGAAAAAATAACTTCTGCCAAGTTTCATGACAATCGGACAACAATTGCGACCTGTAGAGTGCGAACAAGCTTAGATGGACAGCAGACGGACAGACGGACAGACAGACATTGTTAAATCGACTCAGCTGGTGATTCTAAGCCGATCGGTATACTTAAAGGTGGGTCCAGCTCGATTATTTCTTGGTGTTACAAACATTTGGCGCGAAACTAACTTATAATACCCTAGACCACGAAGTGGTGTAGGGTATAATAAAATTTATTAATTCTGCTAAATATGTGGTTTTATCACGTAATGTTACATGAAAATGGACATGAAAGGGTTAAGGTACTACTTGATTCTCTCGAGAGACCGGCGACAAACCAATAAGGAAGAGCACCTTAGTGGAAACAATTCCAACTTCCACCCCCACCCCTATATCCAGTTGTCAATGAAATTGATCAATATTTGGTGCCTTGATTAATGTGACCATCTCTTATTGGGCAAAAAGCGGGATTTGTGAATTCAAAAAGCGGGATTTGGCGTGATTTTGTAGAAAAAAAAACGGGATCGTGAAAATCTAACAAAAAAACGTAAACATAAAAAACTAACTTAAACTGGCGTGCAAAACAAACAAAAAAGCATATTTCCAAATTCGCACTTTTAGGGCCACGATGGGAAAAGGAGACACATGGTACCTATCAAACGGATATATCAGAAATGAAAAAAATGAACTTCAGGCTAGGGTAGCCTGTTAGGATTGTAAATATTTAAAATTGGTCGAGAGTCATCAAGAGTTTCCCTAACTAAGAATAAAAAAAAAAAACAAAATAAATAAAAAATATTTGGTATATTTAAGCACATTTTTATACACTCCACGAGAGTATTATGTCTTTGTGCATTTGTTTGTAACACCCAAAAGGAAGCGAGATAGACCCATTGTTAATTATACCGATCGACTTAGAATCACTTTTTGAGTCGTTTTAGCAATATCCGTCTGTCCATCTATTCTTGTAATCAAAGTACAGGTCGCAATTGTTGCCAGAACCAAATGAAACTTTGCACAACAAAGTTTTTCGGGATAAGGACGAACGCTATTTAATTTGAAGAAAATCGGTTCAGATTTAGATATAGCCCCCATACGAATTTCACTACCGATTTGACTCTTTTCACGCTAGATACCACATATTACAACATATTTTCTTCAAACTTGGCAAAACATCTTACATTTCAACTAGAACACCTATGGTGAAAATTGGTCAGATCGGTTCAGATTTACATATAGCCCCATACGAATTTCACTCCCGATTTGACTTTTTCTGCCGTAGATACCACATATTTGAACAGATCTTCTGCAAAATTGGCAAAACATCTTCTATTTAAACTAGAAACACCCATGAAACACACCAAATGAGCCCGATCGGTTCAGATTTAGATATAGCCCACATACGAATTTCACTCCCGATTTGAGTTATGCCGCTCCAGAAACCACATATTTTAACAGATTTTCTTCAAATTTGGCAAAATATCTTATATTTGCATGAGAAACACCCAGGATGCAAATGAGTCAGATCGGTTCAGATTTATATATAGCTCCTATACAAATTCCGCTCCCGGCTTGATTTTTCCGCCCCAGAAACCACGTATTTTCGTCGAATTACTTCAAATTGAGAACTGGAAGAACATATTTGTGAAATGGGTCACTTCATTCCATGTTTGGATATAGCCCTGATACAAATATTCTTCTCGATTTGACAAATTGAACCAGGACATATTATCCTATGATTAGGAAACATACAAAAATTCTTCCCCTTTTCACTTTTTTCCGAATTGAATTGTATTCTGATAGAAAGTGGAGTGTATCATATAGTCGGCCCCGCCCGACTTTAGCCTTTCCTTACTGGTTTAAGATTTCTGGTGGAGTGTTCTTAATATACGTTTTAAATTAATCAATTGAACAACGTAGGATTAAATTACATTTTATCAAAGTATAGATTAAATTGCTATTAATGATCTTAAATGTTCCCTTAAAACTATAGCCAAAATTTAGAATAAGGGCAAATTATTAACTATTTTCGAAATTTTGGACTTTTAACGGTTGCCAACAAATTTTTAAGTGACAATTTTTAATCGATATTGTCTGAAAACTAATGTAAACAAAAAAAGCGGTACCTTTTGTCAAAAAGCGGGATTATGCGGGATGGAAAATTTTAGCGGGGCTGGGCATTAAAAATCGGGATAGTCCCGCGAAAATCGGGATGGATGGTCACCTTAGCCTTGATCGACTTTGACTATTCAACCGTTGGACTATTATCTGTGGGGTGCCCGAGGCAGCCATTTGAATGAAATTATTTCCCATTATTAACCGGAAGGATTGTACTTTCAAATAAAAATGAAATTTGAGAAAATATTCAGTAGTTTTTTATACCCTACACCACTTCGTGGACTAAGGAATTATAAGTTAGTTTCGCGCCAAATGTTTGTAACACCAAGAAATAATCGAGCTATACTCACCTTTAAGTATACCGATCGGCTTAGAATCACCAGCTGAGTCGATTTAAGGATGTCTGTCTGTCCGTCCGCCCGTCTGCTGTCCATCTAAGCTTGTTCGCACTCTACAGGTCGCAATTGTTGTCCGATTGTCATGAAACTTGGCAGAAGTTATTTTTTCTGGCAAAGGACCATCGGACTTGAATTTGTTGGAAATCGGTTTAGATTTAGATATGGCCCCCATACAAATGTCGCTCCCTATTTGACTTTTTCCGCCCAATAAAGCACATATAGTACCCGTTTTTCTTTAAAATTGGCACAAAATCTTATAATCCAACTAAAAAAACCTATGGTGAAAGTGGGTAAGATTGGTTCAGATTTAGATATAGCCTTCATACAAATGTTGCTCCAGAATGTTTAAACGATTGTGGCCAAACTTCACATATTATATTTCACCAATAAACGTACATGGTGAAAGCGGGTCACATCGTTCCAGGTTTCAATATACGCCATACAAATGTCCTTTCCGATTTAACATTTTGTGTCAAACACATACATTTACAGGATGCAAAAATCCTTCCCTATTTCACTTTTTTACCGAATTGAATTGTAATGAGATAGAAAGTCCGTCCGTCTTTAGCCTTTCCATACTTGTTTGGGAGATGCCCATACGTCCATACTTTGGTATAACCCAAATGGGGCCCATTCTGATCTATTACAGCTCTAGAAACTACATCTTACATCGGATCTTCATCAAATTTTGCAGATCATGATGTTTTTCAACTAGGAATACCTACCGTGAATGAGAAATATATAGGACCATGTTTTGGACCAGGCCCAAAATGTTGTTATAGGCCCCCTTTTGAAATTTCGGTCCGACTCATCCTATTACTACTGAATAATGTGTATTTGTCTGTCGGATAATTGGATCAATTACCATATTATTAACCATATTCGTTAAATGACTAAAGATGAATTTATAGTAACTGTATAATTTATATGAACTACATAAAATCGCTCCAATGAAATAACTGGGTTTAGTAATCAAAGCGAGGTACATACGCAGTGAGTGGTGTAGGGTATTATATAGTCGGCCCCGCCCGACTTTAGCCTTTCCTTACTTCTTTCTTTATAGCATTTTCAAAAAAAAGTTATTTTGCGGACCCTATATAAACAATTTCAAATATCAAATTGCAAATGATCTTTATTTCAAACAAAGCTTATGTTACTTTGTGTGGGAGGTACCAGAAGGAGTGATGCAATATCATCCATTTTCCATGTGAATGTAACTTCTATAAAAGCATTGCCAATATCAAATTTCACAGTATTCCGATCATCCGTATAGAAGCTATAACAGCTTTAAATTTAAGTTGTTTATGCTGATTTGTGTGTGAGGTACTGGAAGGAGCGTGGACACTTCAAGTGATTGTAATATCTTTATCAAATACCAAAATATGGCTGATTCCGAATATTCGTATGGAAGTTACATTGGTTTTATTTTAACAGATAAATATGGACCATGTGGGAGGTACTAGAAGAGACGTGGCAATTTCGCACATCTTCGAACTTAAACTAAGTATGGGAAAAATATTATCATGTGCAAAGTTTCAATTAATCTGGTTTTAACTTTATGATAGATAATTCAAAACTATGACAATTATTAAATAGTAAGACAGCATGCAACCACACACCGATAAGCACTTTATTCGGATCTCAGCTAAACTTAAACACATACCACAAATGAAATATTTGGCTGGTTAGTCACTTTCAGTTACACATTTACTTGAGTTAACCGTGAGAATGAGAGCAAAACATTGTGAACCAGAACTAGAGATTACATGCAGCCAGGCAGCTATTTTAAAATTCAGTTGCAGCCATTGTTCCTTTTTTATTTTGGCGGGCAGGGGGTTATTTGCGATGTTTGCTTATTCATTAAACCAATACGCCAAAGTACAAATAACACTTTAAATAATTAAAACACGTTCTTATTACCGCAACTGCCAACCACTTGTAATTACTTAACACGAGTTAAATGCCGTACTCGAAATACAGCAACAGTTCAGTTAGTACGACGGCGAGGTGCCGCCACTCCTCGCACTCCACTCTACTCCACTTCACTGTACGCTACGCTCCTAGCTGGCGTTACACGCCACCTCACTTCACTTTTCCGCATCTCCGGGCATCCATCCATATCCTGCAAACGTTATCAGGATTGTTTCATTGTTGGTGTAGCTGGCGAAGTTGTAGTAGCAACTGCCACGGTTGCTACTAAAGTCAAGAGTTATGTAATGGCATCGTGTTACGTGCAACATACTCTCAAGTAAGTCCCTCCGACCATCCACTAGCGTTGTCCTAGTGGTGTTGGTGGCACTGACAGTAGCAGCTGTTTTGCACTTGCTAAACACGAAAAAGGATAATATGATTAGATAGATGATTTTAAAGTTTATGTGGATAAATGGACACACAACTGACAGTTGTAAGCCAAGAAGGATGCTGTGCTGTGTTGTGTTGCAACACCGCCACCACCACCAACAACAACAACAAATGTTTTGTGCTGTAAGTAGTGATTTTGCAACATTAATTTTTTCACTTCTTCGTCTCCACTTCCACTTCTCTCTCCTCTTCCATGGAACTTGAGAAGCTGACGGAGCATGATGCTAATGGCAATGACACAGTGCCATCATTATAATCAACATTACCACTTGTGCTCCTACTTATGGTCGCTGTGGAATGGTGTGGTATGGTGCAGTAAGTCAGTGACTCTCTGTGACGTAGACGTATAAGAATCATGAGTTTCATTATGCTGATAAGTCTCGGAGGTGGCATAGATTAAGATTTTTTTACTTTTGTAAAATATTAGATATTATATGAGAAATATTCACGAGAAAACAAATCGCTGTGGAGAGGCTTCGTGAAGAAGCACAATTATTTTGGAGATAGTGTTTTATAAGATGATGATGAATCGTAAGTCTGTGAACAATTTAATTCAAAATTTTTTGCAACATATGTTAATCAGCAAAAGTATCTTCAAACAGTAATTACTGCATAATAGAGATTCTCACTTAACCCTCCTTCAAGCCATTGCAGGGCACAGACAAATAATGTGTTCAGTGCTCTCAATCTCCTCCTCATCCCCATAGCTTCAACAAAACTGATTTGACTCAATGCCCAACCTCTGGACATGTTAACATATTGCGCTGTGCCAAGTTAATATTAACTTCAACGTAGACAATTGAATTTTTCAATTGAAGTGACCTCTTCGTATCAGACCATCTTCGCTATTCTGCACGTGCTTAGGTCCGCCCACCTGCTGTTCACAAGCACGAGAGCTTTCAGACTGTACTGCAGAACTTTACCAATGCAAACAAGTTCCACTATAAATTGTGAGGTCGATACTAATCTTATAAGATTTTATCAGCTTTTTAGTTCTCTGCATCCCAAATAAGGTGAATATCGAACTGCTTGTTCATCTCCTGAAGAGATGTGCGAGAGTTTTGGACTGCTCTTCAATTTATGGTCAACAAGTCGATGGATCTGGTCTTATGTTAAATGGATGCGTTGATTTATAAAACAAGTGAAGAAAGGCTAAAATCGGAGCAGCACGACTTTGTTTTTATACCCTCCACCTCCAGGATGGGGGTATACTAACTTTGTCATTCTGTTTGTAACACCTTGAAATATCGACCTGAGACCCTATTGACCGTCATAAAATTCTAAGACGATCTAGCCATGTCCGTCCGTCCGTCTGTTGAAAGCACGCTAGCATCTAAACAAAAGGAGCTAGAACGTTCAAATTTCCCATAAATGCGTCTTATAGTCGTAGATCAGTTGGGATTGAAACGGGGCGAAATCGGCCCAAAGGGAAAAATTTGTCCCTCACATGGACTAAAAATACCCATAATAATCCCTAATATTTTAGCGTATTTAAGCATGTTTTTTGAATATCTCTGTTTATACTAGCTTGATATTTGGCATGCGCATTCCCCTTATAGCAAAAACCTGCACCATAAAGTGATTCTTATTTGTAGGGGGTGAAATGGGGCAAAAAAGGGATAAAAATGGTACTTATTAAACGACAATAGCTAGAAACACGAAATTCGGTGTGTGCATTCCTCTAATTGAGTAGATAAATAATATAAAAGTATTTTTTCCAAATTCGTACTTTTAAGGGGTAAAATGGGAATAGAGGGATAAAAATGGTACCAACCAAACTGCTGTACCTAGAATTATGAAATTTGGTGTATACATTCCTCTGATTGCATAAACAAGTAAAATACACGGATTTGTACTTTTTCGGGTTAAAATGAAAAAAAGGGGATAAAAATAGTAAAATAGTAAAGGGTATACAACTAGTACAAACCAAATGACCGCAGGTAGAGTCATGGAATTCGGTGTATACATACATCTGACTGCATAGACACGCAAAATAAAAAGTGTTTTTTTTTTTATATATTCGTATTTTTTCTTTTACGGCAAAAATTGGTTGAATCGTGAAGTTAGGTTATTTTGCACTATGTACGTCTGATAATGGATTTTCAAAATTTTTACTCTTATAATTAAAATAGAATGGAAATACAACCAACTGTAGCACCCACTATCTACCAATATATATACATATATATATAAGAATATTTATTTTTTGAATTGACGTATTGGTAGCCTTGCCTTATAAGCGTGGTTTGAAATAATAAATATTTTATATTTATTTATAAAATTATTTTTTCAATATTTGTGTTTGTTTTGATTTGGCTATATTAAAAAATGTATACTTTCCTGTAATATTACTGCACTTCTACGAAAACCGACAACCTCTGTGGAATGCAATCCATGGTGGAGGGTATGTAAAGTTCAGCCCGGCCGAACTTTACGCCGTTTTTAGTTGTTTGATATTTGATTGTTAAGCCCTTAGGCTTTAATATTGTTGGAGAAATTTTAGATAGCCCATATCAAAAGAAGGACTTATATCGTCCGATGCACAGTGGTTCAGAATCAAAATACATTGGCCAAAATTCAATAACTTCTGTTCTAGTTGATATTTTTGAGTTCTGTAAAAAAAACAAAATTAGACAAGGACCCAAGGATTATTTTGAGATATTAGCTAAACTCTAAAAATGTCTACTAGAACAAAAGTTATTGAATTTATGCCGATGGATGGATCTGATGCATTAACTAACCAGTTGATACACACCGCCATTGCGAGAATATGTCTTTGAACTAAATCAGGGAACATACTTATTTCAGAGTTAACATAGGAGAAATGGGAATTCTAGCATTCAGCCAAATAAAGTCGACCCACTAAAAACAACAAAATCCTTCATTATATATTCACATTTCATAACACAAATATTTTATTGGTTATGACATATTTCTTTATATTTAAGAATTTTTTAAGTTTCACAGATTTAACAATTTTATTTTATGAAACATTAAATTTTTATGAATTTTTCATACATTTCAAGAAAAAAAACATTATATTTATGTGAAACCTTTTTGAAATTGTTTCATGAATATTAGAAAGGAAAATCCCGTCAGTGTAGGTGATTATCTATGACGGAATATTACACATTTGACTAAAATCGGTTCCAATATATACAAACATACATATACATAAATCAATTTAAATCACGAAAATTGTATATTTTATAGCTTTTTTCTTTAGTTTCAAAATTGTATATTTTATAGCTTTTTTCTTTAGTTTCACTGCTGAATTTATCAAAAACAAGTAAGGAAAGACTAAAGTCGGGCGGGGCCGACTATATGATACACTCCACTTTCTATCCGAATACAATTCAATTCGGAAAAAAGGGAAAACTTGAAGGATTTTTGTATCCTGTTTAACAAAAAATGTTAAATTGGAAAGGAAATTTGTATAGGGGTATATTCTAACCTGGAACGAAATAGGTGAAATATATTAAAAAACGGTTAATCATTTGGGAGCAACATTTTTATTTGGGCTATATCTAAATGTGAATCGGTCTTACCCACTTTCACTATAGGTGCTTTTAGTTGGATTATAAGATGTTGTGCCAATTTAAAAAAATCGGGTACAATATGTGGTTTCTAGAGTGGCAAAAGTCAAATCGGGAGCGAAATTTGTATCTAAATCTGAACCAATCTAGCCCGCTTTAGCCACAGGTGTTTCTAGTTAGATTGTAAGATGTTGTGCCAAATTTAAAGAAAATCGGGTATAATATATGGTTTCTAGAGCGGAAAATGTCAAATCGGGAGCGACATTTGTATGGAGGCTATATCTAAATCTGAACCGATCTTACCCACTTTCTACATAGTTGTTTCCAGTCGGATTATAAGATGTGGTGCCAATTTTCAAGAACATCTGTTAAAATTCTACAGCAGAAAAAGTCAAATCGGGAGTGAAATTGGGGGATATATCTAAATCTAAATCGATTTTCTTCGAATTAAATAGCGTTCGTCGTTGGCCCGAAAAACTTCGTTGTGCAAAGTTTAGTTTGGTTCTGGCTACAATTGCGACCTGAACTTTGGATTTTACAAACAAATGCACAAAGACATAATACTCTCGTGGAGTGTATAAAGAGTTGCGTGATTGAGTGTCTGGCTGATCACGCCAGACCAAACGGCTTGAGCTAGAATCATGAAATTTGGTGTGCACATTTCTCTTACAGTGTAGATGTGCGATAAGACGAGAAGGATTTTTCGAAATTCGTACTTTTAAGGGGTAAAATGGGGTAAACAGGGATAAAAATGGTACCACCGCAATGACCAAACGGCTGGATGGATGTATGGATATTCCTCTTGCGGCATGAAGGCATCCCATAAAGTGGATTTTGAAAAATTCGTACTTTTGGGGGGTTAAATGGGGCAAAAATGGTACAAACAACACGGCTGAAGCTAGAATCATGAAATTTGGTGTTTTCATATCTCTAACAGCGTAGAGATCAGATTTGAAGCGATTTTTTGGTAATTCGTACCTGCATAGGGTAAAATAGGGTTGGAAGGGTAAAAATGGTACCACAGCAAACGGTCAGGCCTAGAATCTTGAAATTTTTACACAATTTCATCCCCCAAAAGTACGAATTTTGAAAAATATTTTATTGGACACGTTGAAGCTATAAGAGGAATTTTGTACCAAATTTCAAGATTCTAGGCCTAACCGTTTGGTCATTGCTGTGGTACCATTTGTACCATTTCAACCCTATTTTACCCTATAAAAGTAAGAATTACCAAAAAGTCCCTTCAAATCTAATATCTACGCTGTAAGAGAAATGTTAATACCACATTTCATGATTCTAGCTTCAGCCGTGTTGTTTGTACCATTTTTGTCCCTTTTTGCCCCATTTAACCCCCCAATAGTACGCATTTTTCAAAATCCAGTTTTTTGGATGTCTTTCAAAATTCTAAGTCAAGCCGGTTGTACCATTTGTATCCCTTAAAAGTACGAATTTCGAAAAATCCCGTCTTATCACAGCTCTCTACACTGTAAGAGAAATGTACACACCAAATTTCATGATTCTAGTCGTTTGGTGTGGGGAGTGATCAGTCTGTCACTCAATCACGCAGCTTTTTTATATATATACATATTTAGATAATTTATGACTGATTTATTTGTGCAATTATGCCGCGCCGATGTTTTTTTAATAGCGTCTGTCGAATTTTTTGTTTATTATTTAGTCTTCATTAAAAATCCAAACGATGCCCCCATTTCACGACATCACGACCGCTCATTTTATGATCAAGGGCTATGATAACAACAAAAAATTGCTGTATATGGGACAACGGCAACTCACACGAGATCGTAAATCCCGTTTAGGATTTGAGATATTGTATGATCGATCCACTGCACAGTATCGACATGGAGTACATTATTTTCTTCCGTTGGATTAAAAAAGACAAGTGGTCACGCGTTTGAGAAGTCCAATTAAAGCCCGGCCAAATTGTTTTTCTCGCTGTTTCTTACTGTTAATCGAACACTGGGTCAAAATGGGTTAAGTCATCGCGATGTAGAATGGAGGGTCCACATATTTAACGGTTCGTAGTTTACCAAGAGTTTAATAATATTTAATAGCTAGGGCGTATTTCAGCCTCGTAATAACGCCAGATTTGAAATTGAATTAGAGTTTTTTCTCTGCAGTCATAAATTTTACTTTTAAATCAGAATTGTTTGGGCTAATTTCTACCATATGGGGCATATAGTGTATATGTTTGGCCAAATTTTAATATTTTAAATATTGACATCAAGATGTTACAAAACTCTAAAATGTTTATTAGATCAAAAGTTCATAGTTTTGAAATTAAGTCCACCCCAGTGTGTATTATCTCAACAAAAAAATGGAAGTACTTCCGTAGAAAGCACATTTTAATCGCATCTCAAAATCCAAATATGCATTTTCCCCGCTTTTGAGGAAGTTCTTTTAAACAACTTATTATCCCGCAACATTTTATAAATAGCATTTTCATAAGCATTTTTAGTATGGGGTCACAGAGGTAGGTGTCCGCTTTGCACCCAGACGGTCTCGGGTTCCAATTCTGGCTCGGGAAAAAACTAAGACCTATTGTCAGTTCTAACGAACAAAATAATTTGCATTAGTTATTCAACACTCACAACAGAGGATAGCGACACTTTAAAATAACTTTTAAGTCTTTCAAAATAAAGGACATCCATCCTATGACAACTCCATGTAAAATTCATTGGTGAAGATCCCAATTTTTCACTACTTCCGAATCACAAGATGAATATCTTCTTCACTTCTTTGGGTGGTCTCTTTTTGCTGGGCAGTAATAAGTTTTACGATGCTCCTAGACAGCACGATTTTATCTATGTCAGCAAAATACTATGTAATCCAGTACATTTCATCAAATAATTCTGGACACCAATACCCCAACAGACAGCCAAAAAAACTGTGTAAATCAGTACCAAGAGAGCTCGTCGGTATCATCATTAAATTTCCCAAAAAAAATCCACACACAAAAACTCGTCCAAAATGAACTACAGCAAGAACGAGAAAATTAACTTAAATTGAATTTATTCCCTTCCTTAGAAAACAGCTGCAAAGGAACGACAAGGCAGAGAAGGAAAATAAAAGACACATCCGAATTACCTCTAACTATGCTACTTAAATTTCATGAGAATATTACATACATACACACCGACAGAAAGACAGACGACGTGCATCCGCAAAGGTACGTCCTCACATGCGGAGCAACCGAACCGAGGTGGAGCCGCAAATATTGCCAAAATACTCATATGCTTGATGTTGCATGTGGCATTTGGATGCCAACTGCATTCATTTTGGTCTTATAGCTCCCTTCCCTTCCGTGCTACAGGACAGAACGGTTACCACACATACATACGAATGAGTACCTAGTTGTGTTCGGTGTAGCTTACATGCCGGCAACGAATTGAGTGAATGAATGAATCCAATACATAAATGAACTTTAACAGCAGCGACAGCAAACGGCAGTACGTATCCGGTATCTGGCAGTAACAAGCGCACAGTGGTTCCACAATGAAGTTAAATGGAAACTCTTTTTAATTGGAGACTTTGGTCAGAAGACACACGAAAGAAATCGTGTTCCATGAATAATTATAATGAGAAGTTTCCTCTTCATGAGCAATAATAATTGTAGCTCTTTTTTTTGAATTTTAAAAATAATCTTGGATTTAGACCTCCTTTTGTCATCATTGTGGTAAGCGAATAGAGTTCGGCGGGTTAAAATGAAGACTTAGAGGATTAAAATACTCTGCAATAATAAATTCGACTCTTGGAAACACTGTGCAACACTTGGGATGATGCTAGCTGAAGAAGAAGTAGTCGTGGCACAGACGTTAGCACTACCACGACGATGAGTTGTATATATGCGGATGTGTGTGTGTATCTACCATACGAGTCCATACAAGTTATAGTGTTTGTACAGGTATTTCTCACAGCACAACCAGTCTATTGCGGTTATCATATTGTATGCATGCCTGGCTATATCCATGGTTCCATGGGTATGTGTGTGTGTGTATGAGCACATGTGCCCATGTATCAGTATTTGTGTCGCTACTCTGGTATATGTTATGGGCCATACCCAGGACCAAGGTAGTTGAAAGTGATTGCGTCTCCTGTCTGTTTTTGGTCTTGCGGCTGTATGATTGCACATGGATTTGTGGCTTATACACATTTGTAGTTGGTACACATACCAACGTACATTCACATCTGTATATGTGTATTCTCATGAGGACATGTGTGTGTGAATACTTGCCTGAGCGTGTTATATGAAATTATACTCAATTGAAGATGAGCTTTAAATTTGTTGTGACATTCAAGTCAAGAATCCAGGTGTGGCATAATTTTTAATTCCAATTTCCACAACAACACCAAACATGAACATCATCATTCGGAAGCTGCATTTCTTAGGGAAAGAAGATTTGAATTTAATGAATGGGATGGAGAGGTGTCCCTTAAGGTTAGACATTTCACTAAGTAAATTCTATTTGAAGAGTGGAAGACTTCTTCGAGCAAATGTAGACTTTTGGACAAAGTCTGTCTGGCCAAACAGTACTAAAGGATGAATTTGTTAAGACGACTACGGCACTACTAAGATGACGTTCGTAGAGTCATTCGGTATACATGGACGTACTGTGGAAAAACACCGATCTAGCGCGAAATAAATCTGAATTCGATTTGTCACATATGGTTTAGTGACTGGTGAATCGATTCCGTTTCTAATAGTGAATCGATTTTGGGGATTCAAAAACCGATTCTTTTGGAATCGACATTAAACGCATCCACAAGTACCGATTATTGATGCTTGGAATTCGAAATTTAATTTAATGTAAAACACCGGAAAAGTATGTGCTATGGTTGTATATACTGTTGGTGGTAACTAGTTTTGAAATTTATAACAGTTTATACAAAACTTGATCGAATTATTCAGTGCTTGACCTGAACGGACCCAGTGAAAAAAATCAAAACACGTTCGGTAAGTCTGTCAGCAGACGGACTATTTTCAAACTATGTATGTATATGTTTTTGTAACATTACTTTTCTACCTTAAGTATAATTCTTAAGTAATATGTTGTAGACATATGAAAGCATAATTTTATAAATTAAATTTTATTATTTCAAACCACGCTTATAATGCAAGGCTGACAATACGTTTACACTATATATATCGAAATATTACTTAAGTCAATTCAAACAAGTAAGGAAAGGCTAAAGTCGGGCGGGGCCGACTATATGATACACTCCACTTTCCAACCGAATACAATTCAACTCGGTAAAAAATTTAAAACGGGAAGAATTTTTGTATGTCATAGGCTAATATGACCTGGTTCGATTTGTCAAATCGATAAGAATATTTGTATCGGGGCTATATCCAAACATGGAAAAATGTGACTAACTTTCACAATAAGTTCTTCCAGTTCAAATATAAGGTGTTATGCTCACTTTGAAGAAATTCGTCGTTTCTGGGGCGGAAAAGGTTAAATCGGTAGTGAAATTCGTATGGGAGCTATATATAAATCTGAACCGATCTAACACATTTTTACCGCAGGTGTTTCTAGTTGAAATATAAGATGTTTTGCCAATTTTGAAGAAAATCTCTTCTAATATATGGCATCTAGAGTGAAATGAGTCAAATCGGGAGTGAAATTCGTATGGGAGCTATATGTAAATCTGAACCGATCGGACACATTTTCACCATGGGTGTTTCTAGGACAAATATAATATATTTCGCCTAATTTGAAGAGGATCTGTTAAAATATGTGGTTTATAGAGCGGAAAGTCAAATCGGGAGCGAAATTTGTATGGGAGCTATATATAAATCTGAACCGATCTGACCAATTTTTACCACAGGTGTTTCTAGTTGAAATATAAGATGTTATGCCAAATCTGAAGACAATCTGATACAATATGTGGTTTCTAGAGCGGAAAAAGTCAAATCGGCAGCGAAATTTGTATGGGAGCTATATATAAATCTGAACCGATCTGACCCATTTTTAGCACAGGTGTTTCCAGTTGAAATATAAGATGGTTTGCCCATTTTGAAGAAAATCTAATACAATATGTGGTTTCTAGAGCGGAAAAAGTCAAATCGGCAGCGAAATTTGTATGGGAGCTATATATACATCTGAACCGATCTATCACATTTTTAGCACAGGTGTTTCCAGTTGAAATATAAGATGGTTTGCCCATTTTGAAGAAAATCTGTTGTTATATGTGGTATCTAGAGTGAAAAGATTCAAATCGGGATTAAATTCGTATGGGGGCTATATCTAAATCTGAACCGATTTTCTTCAAATTAAATAGCGTTCGTTCTTATCCCGCAAAAGTTCGTTGTGCAAAGTTTCATTTGGTTATGTCTACAATTGCGACCTGTATCGTGATTACAAAAATAGATGGACAGACAGACGGACGGACATTGCTAAATCGACTCAAAAAGTGATTCTAAGTCGATCGGTATAATTAACAATGGGTCTATCTCTCTTCCTTTTGGGTGTTACAAACAAATGCACAAAGTTATGTCTTTGTGCATATTATATTTCGTCTATAAACATACGATTTCACTTTTTTACACAATTGAATTCTAATTGGATAGAAAGTTGGGTGTATCATATAGTCGGCTACTTGTTATACACTCCACGAGAGTATTATGTCTTTATGCATTTGTTTGTAACACCCAAAAGGATACGAGATAGACCCATTGTTAATTATACCGATCGACTTAGAATCACTTTTTGAATCGATTTAGCAATGTCCGTCCGTCTGTCTGTCCATCTATTCTTGTAATCACGATACAGGTCGCAATTGTAGACATAACTAAATGAAACTTTGCACAATGAAGTTTTTCGGGACAAGGACGAACGCTATTTAATTTGAAGAAAATCGGTTCAGATTTAGATATAGCCCCCATACGAATTTCACTCCCGATTTGACTCTTTTCACTCTAGATACCACAACAACAGATTTTCTTTCAAATTGTCAAAACATCTTCTATTTCAACTACAAAACCCTTGTGGTAAAATTGTGTTAGATCGGTTCAGATTTATATATAACTCCCATACAAATTTCGCTCCCGATTTGACTTTTTCCGCTCTAGAAACCACATATTGTATCAGATTGTCTTCAGATTTGGCAAAACATCTTATATTTAAACTAAGAACATCTATGGTGAAAAAGGTCAAATCGGTTCAGATTTAGATGTAGCCCCCATACAAATGTCGTTCCCGATTTGACATTTTCCTCTGTAGAAACCACATATTGTACTCGATTTTCTTTAAATTTGCCACAGCATCTTATAATGCAACTAGAAACACCTATGCTGAAATTGGGTAAGATCGGTTCAGGTTTAGATATAGCCCCCCTACAAATGTCGCTCCCGAAACCACATATTGTGCTCGATTTTCTTTAAATTTGGAACAACATCTTATAATCTTACTAGAAACACCTATGCTGAAATTGGGTAAGATCGGTTCAGATTTAAATATAGCCCAAATACAAATGTTGCTCCCAAAAGTTTAACCGATTTTGGCCAAACTATACAGTTTATATTTCACCTATTTCGTTCCAGGTTTCAATATATCCTCATACAAATGTACTTTCCGATTTAACATTTTTTGTCAAATACATACATTTACAGGATACAAAAAAAACCTTCCCGTTTTCACTTTTTCACCGAATTGAATTGTATTCGGATAGAAAGTGGAGTGTATCATAGAGTCGGCCCCGCCCGACTTTAGCCTTTCCTTACTTGTTTCACTTATGCATATTTATAGTTGTCTACACAGTGCTACAGAAAAAAATGAAGTATAAACCCCTGGAAAGTGATACTATAGTTGTACTATATTTGTTGTAGGTCTGCCAAGAATCGGTTTGTGAAATTTCCAAATCTTGAAAATGACGAAAAATCAGACAGCTCTATTCTTAAAATTCTGTCAAAACACAAATCCGAAACCAAAAATTTCCTATTGAATTTTATTACAAAATCCGGACAATTTTAACATATCTGAACACACATTGTGAAGCAAATTCAAATATCTATCGATTGGTATTAGGTGCTTCCAAACTCTACTCGAACTGCAACAACATTTGAAATTTCTGATATAATTTTTCAATTTAATTTATTCAGTCTATGGAAATACAATAATGCATACAAAATATATATTACAAAAAGTAGTTAATGATACGAAAAATCTAAAATAAAATAAAATAGTTTGAAATTTTGATCGAAATGATTTACAATCTAGGGTCTGAGATAGTAGCCTAATGCCGTGATGACTGTTTGCAGTTTTCCCTTTTTCGGGTCTTAAATCAAAAAATGAAACCAAATTCGAATTCAAAGCATAGTTCTCAGGAAAAAAGACCTAAATCTCTCAAGAGCAATGCTTGCAAATACCAAAATCGCATGCCTGCACAAAGAGGCAACAGACAGCAAGGACAATATACATAAACCTAAAGTGCATCTGACAGAACAATGGCTTATTCAGCAGTTGTGGGAGGTAATTGTTAAAACAATGGAGACGATGGAGGATGCAACCAACAAAAATGTCTATTGCAACTCCATGATAAAGAAAAGCAAACACGCACACACACACGCGCTCACACTTAATTTGAAATACGCACAGAGCCCTGTGTGAAAGGATGAAACAATTGAAATATAAGGATACCAACGAGCAGACAAACAGACACAATGCCACCAGGTAGCTAGCAACTGCAAACGGAGAGATTCATTGTTGTTTGTCTTTGGAAGAGCCATGGCTGTTGCAACGAAAACCCCCATGAACAGCAGCAGCAACCACCAACGACGACGACGTCATCATCCGAACAACCGATTCACGTACGTACACATAACATGATAATGGAACAGGACAAGTGCATATTATGAAAATTCTTTTTGTTCAGATGTTTGCCTAGCTCTCTCTCCGTCTCTCTCTCTGTCCATGGAGGACAGGTATTCTTACGATTGTCATGATGACAAACCGGGCAGACAATCAAAGGATATGGTGACAATAACTAACAACAACAAGAGCAAAAACCATAACCAAAAATGACACAGAGGAAACTTTCAAGTCACAGTTTACAGGAAGCATGAACTGTGGAAAATCTTAAAGCATTCCAGGTTTTTCGTACTGGGGTTTTCACATTCTTATTTGCATTTGGAGTTTTCTTAAAGTTTAAAACAACCCTCAAATGAACAACTTTGGAATTGCGTAAAGTTCGTTTACTTAGCATTTGTATGGGGAGAATTGTGCTCGTCAAGATTGGATCAAAAGGGGGCCAAAAAGCAAGGGCCTCGATGAGTTACAAAAGCATTTTATATATTTTTATATTATTCATATTTTATTGATAATTTCAAATCGATATCAATAAAATATGAATAATATAAAAATATATAAAATGCTTTTGTAACTCATCGAGGCCCTTGCTTTTTGGCCCCCTTTTGATCCAAAAGGTAATATGAAAATAATCAGAAGCAACAAAATATGAGAACCTGTTGAATTGATATTTTATCATGGTTTTCAAAAACTTTTAAGTGAGTGTAAATATTAAAAATTTTAAATTTAATTACCGAAAGTAAATGTGATTAATGAATTTATGAACAGGAATAAATGTTGTCATAGTTATGCTAGTTTTTTTCTTTACTTTGATCAGATCTCTAATTTAAGAGCTTTTATTTTTGACATTTACAAAAAATTACCCTTACAATGACATTTCTCATTTTATGCACTCCAAAATTGTCTTTGGTGTTAGTTTAAAAGAGGTCTAAGTCACACTGTATCCACTGGCATTGAAGTGTGGTGATGTAAACAAATATTTTTTTATTTATAATGTCCATTTTAGGTGATTCAGATAATGTGAATAACATATAAAATAATACCCTAGACCACGAAGTGGTGTAGGGTATAATGAAATTATTTGAAAAGTGAATAATAATTTCGATATAAAGTTTCTAGACGAACAACCTGGAAATATTTATTTACAGTAAGTCAAGAATCAGTTTACACATTAGAAATAAAAAATAATTTTGAAAATATTTTGTTTTTGGTTTATAGCTTGTTTCTTTTTTATATATCGTGATTACATACAGCATTTGCAATGGTATCGCAAAAAAGAAACGAAAAATCATGTTGTATTAAACAAAAAATAAGACAAGAACATCTTATAGTCATTTTTATTAGTGTCAAGAAACCCTTTTCACAACTCGCATTTTTTAAATTTTTGACAGGTATTTGTGATTGACAATTATTTATTATTTGCATTGCTTTTGTCACTGATTGTGGCAGTCATTTGATGATCAGTTTATGTTGTACGGACATCACTTCGTCAAATATTGTGTTTTTAAAATGCCAGGCAAAACATTGTTGTTCGATGTAATTCAGCTGATTTACTATAACCACGAATTGGGAAAAAGTGCAATAGAATTATCGGACATGTTTTCAGTAACACGAAAGACAATTTATATAGTACATTATAATATATAACCGGGCCGAAAATGAGGGTAGATTGGAGCCAAAGCGTGGAGGAGGTCCTAAGCCCAAAATAACTGAACGTGCGGAACGCCTAATGCTCAGGAAAATTAATCGAAACCCCAAAATTTCGACTATAACCCTTGCAAGGGAGCTCGAGGACGGGTGTGGAGTTATTGTTTCTCATGACATAGTTCGACAGGCCATACTGAAGAACAAATATTCATCAAGAGCAGCAAGAAAAAACCTATTATTTCTTTAGTTAATATAGAAAAGCGTTTTTCTTTCGCTGTGATGAATGTTTCCCGAATGAGTGACTATTGGGATGACGTCATATTTTGCGACGAGACGAAAATGATGTTGTATTACAGCGATGGACCGTCTAGAGTATGGTGAAAGTCGTTAATATCACTAGTGTAAGTGTATGTATGTGTATATGCAGGTATAGTTTGCATTTTTACACGCAAATTCGGCAAGTGAGTTGTGCTTCTCGAAGCCACTTAAAAATACTTTTGACATGGTCGAAATCATGATCGTGGTAGTCTGTAGCCAAGTAATAAATGTCACCATGCCATTTGTAAATAAATTTGCATTCTATTAAATATAGATGCAAAATGGTCTTGAGCCAGGACAATATCCCAGTTCAAATCAAATATTGATTACAGACCAAAAAAATACAAACGAAACAAGTAAGGAAAGGCTAAAGTCGGGCGGGCCGACTATATGATACACTCCACTTTCTATCCGAATAAAATTCAATTCTCTAAAAAAGTGAAAACGGGAAGGATTTTTGCATTTTTCCTAATCATAGGTTAATATGACCTGGTCCAATTTGTCAAATCGAGTAATGTAACAATACGTGCTTCCAGTTCCAATATAACGTGTTATGCTCACTTTCGGTGAAAATTCGTGGTTTCTGGGGAGGCAAAGTTCTATCCGTGAGCGAAATGTGTATGGTAGCTATATGTAAATCTGAACCTTTCTGACCCATCATGTGCGTTTCTAGTTGAAAAATAAGGTATTTTGAAAGATTTGAAGAAGATCTATTGAAATATGTGGTTTATAGAGTGGAAAAGTGAAATCGGAAGTGAAATTTGTGTGGGAGCTATATATAAATCTGAACCGACCTATGTTCACCATAGGTGTTCCTAGTTTAAATATAAGATCTTTTGCCAAATCTGAAGACAATCTGATACAATATGTGGTTTCTAGAGCGGAAAAAGTCGAATCGGGAGAGAAATTTGTATGGGAGCTATATGTAAATCTGAACCGATCTAACACATTTTAACCATAGGTCTTCCTAGTTTAAACATAAGATGTTTTGCCAAATCTGAAGACAATCTGACACAATAGGTGGTTTCTAAAGCGGAAAAAGTCAAATCGGGAGCGAAATTTGTATGGGAGCTATATATAAATCTGAACCGATCTGATCTATATTCACCATGGTTGTTTCTAGTGGAAATATAAGATGTTTTGCCAAATCTGAAGACAATCTGATACAATATGTGGCTTCTAGAGCGGAAAAAGTCAAATCGGGAGCGAAATTTGTATCGGATCTATATATAAATCTGAACCGATCTATCACATTTTTACCACAGGTGTTTCTAGTTGAAATATAATTTTGTTTCCAATTTTAAGGAAAATCTGTTGTAATATGCGGTATCTAGAGTGAAAAGACTAAAATCGGGTGTGAAATTCCTATGGGGCAATATCTAAACCTGAACCGATTTCAAATTAAATAGCGTTCGTCGTTGCACCGAAAAAAAAAAACTTCGTTGTGCAAAGTTTCATTTGGTTCCGTCTACAATTGCGACCTGTATCGTGATTACAAGAATAGATGGACAGACGGACGGACGGACATTGCTAAATCGACTCAAAAAGTGATTCTAAGTCGATCGGTATAATTAACAATGGGTCTATCTCGTTTCCTTTTGGGTGTTACAAACAAATGCACAAAGACATAATACTCTCGTGGAGTGTATAAAAACAAAAAAGAAATGAGCGTTGAATTATTGCTGGGTAACTATACCTGCATATACACATTCTTACATATGCAACTCAATGAGATGCTTGTAAGATGGCATGTGTACTTTATTGCTTGGTTTTTGTAAAAGCAAATTCGGCAAGTGAGTTGTGCTTCTCGTTCGTTTGTGAGAATCATGTCCTTATAGAGGCCGGATTTGATGTTGAAAAGTCGCTGCGAAGCTTGAAAACACTTTTGACATGGTCGAAATCATGATCGTGGTAGTCTGCAGCCAAGTAATAAATCTCACCATGTCATTTGTAAATAAATTTGCATTCTATTAAATATAGATGCAAAATAGTCTTGAGGCTGGACAATGTCCCAGTTCAAATTTTTCAATTTGTTAAATTTTGAGAAGAATGAAAGTAGTCTAAGTCAATATATCCTCTGAAAGTAGTGGTTTCCTTAGAGGTGCCAACGTTGTCAATTTTTGTTATAAAAGTTTTTATAAAATGGGATATTCTAAGAAAAAATTGTGTGCTTAGGTGGGAGCATGTATTTCAATAGACTCCAACATAAACCATTGCATATCTCAGAGGGGATAAAGTGTGACTTAGACCACTATCATTCTAACTGGCACATATGTCAACATAAAAACGATCGGATTTCACGCTTAGCAGTATTTGTTCGATAAATTGCCACAATTAAAACAAGTAAGGAAAGGCTAAAGTCGGGCGGGGCCGACTATATAATACCCTACACCACTCCCTGCGTATGTACCTCGTTATGATTACTAAACCCATTTATTTCATGGGAGCAATTTTATGTAGTTCATATAAATTATACATCTTTAGTCATATTTAATGAATATGGTTAATAATATGGTAATTGATCCAATTATCCGACAGACAAATACAAATTATACAGTAGTAATAGGATGAATCGGACCGACATTTCAAAAGGGGGCCTAAAACTACATTTTGAGCCTGGTCCAAAACATGGGCCTATATATTTCTCATTCACGGTAGGTATTCCTGGTTATACCAAAGTATGTACATATGGGCATCACCCAAACAAGTCAGGAAAGGCTAAAGACGGACGGACTTTATATCTCATTACAATTCAATTCGGTCAAAAAGTGAAATCGGGAAGGATTTTTGCATCCTGTAAATGTATGTGTTTGACAAAAAATGTTAAATCGGAATGGACATTTGTATGGGGTATATTGAAACCTGGAACGATGTGACCCGCTTTCACCATGTATGTTTATTGGTGAAATATAATATGTAAAGTTTGGCCAAAATCGGTTGAACATTCGGGAGCAACATTTGTATGAGGGCGATATCTAAATCTGAACCGATCTTACCCACTTTCACCATAGGTTGGATTATAATATATTGTGCCAATTTTAAAGAAAAACGGGTACAATATGTAGATTTTAGAGCGGAAAAAGTCATTTGTATGTGGGCTATATCTATATCTGTACCGATCATACCCACCTTCAGCATATGTGTTTCTAGTTAGATTATAAGATGTTGTGCCAAATTTAAAGTAAATCGGGTGCAAGATGTGGTTTCCAGAGCGGAGGGAGTGACATTTGTATGGGGGCTATATCTAAATCTGAACCGATCTTACCCAGTTTCAGCATAGGTGCTTCTAGATCGATTATAAAATGTTGTGCGTGTGTTTATAGTTGGATTATAAGATGTTCTGCCAAATTTAAAGAAAATCGGGTACAATATGTCGTTTCTAGAGCGGAAAATGTCAAATCGGGAGCGACATTTGTATGGGGGCTATATCTAAATCTGAACCGATTTCCTCCAAATTCAATACCGATGGTCCTTGGCCAGAAAAAATAACTTCTGCCAAGTTTCATGCCAATCGGACAACAATTGCGACCTGTAGAGTGCGAACAAGCTTAGATGGACAGCAGACGGACGGACGGACGGACGGACGGACGGACGGACAGACAGACATCGTTAAATCGACTCAGCTGGTGATTCTAAGCCGATCGGTATACTTAAAGGTGGGTCTAGCTCGATTATTTCTTGGTGTTACAAACATTTGGCGCGAAACTAACTTATAATACCCTAGACCACGAAGTGGTGTAGGGTATAAAAATATATATTATGATACGGCTACGAAGTCAGATAAATTTATTAATAGAATTTCACGATTTCAGCAGCAGCCGTTTAATTGGTACCATTTTTATTCCCTTTTACTCCGTTTTCCCTTAAAACAAAGTTTCCAAAAAATTCTTCATGTTGCGCGTTTACAAAATCAGAGGAATTCAAACTCCGAACTTTATGAATATCTATTTGCAGCCAATTGGTCGGCACCAATTTTATCGCTTTGTCGTGATTAAGGTAAGAGTATAGCAAGATTGCACTATACTTTAAATCTACGCAATCTGAGCTGTTTGATTGGTAACAATTTTATCCCTATATCACCGTTTCTCCATAAAAGTAGATTTTTTGAAAATTTCCTTTATTTTGGACGTTTACACCCGAATTTCATTATTCAAGCTGCATTCGTTTTGTTGGAACTATTTTTCGTCCTACCATTGATATCCCATTGAATCCCTTGAAAGTACGAATTTGGAAAATCTTTTTATGTTTCGTGTCTACGCAGTCAAAATAATGTATACTCCGAATTTCATTATTCTAGTTGCGGTCATTTGGTTGGTACAATTTTTCCCTTTTTCCATTTTAACGCCAAAAAGTACGAATTTCGAAAAATCCCTTTCATGTACGTGTCTACGCAATGAGTGGAACATATACACCGAATTTCATTATTTTAGGTGCAGCCGTTTGGTTTTCACCATTTTTATCCCTCTATTCCCATTTTACCCCCTACAAGTACGAATTTGGAATTATTTTATAATAGTATCTAATCAATTAGAGGAATGTGGACACCGAATTTCGTGTTTCTAGCTCTTGGCGATTAATAGTTACCATTTTTATCTCTTTTTGTCCCATTTCACCCCCACTCGCAATCCCAACCGATCTACGACTATGAGATACATGTGTTGAAAATTTGGACCTCCTAACTCCTTTCGTTGACGCTAGCGTGCTTTAAACAGCCGGACGGACATGGCTAGATCGTCTTAGAATTTGCTGATGATCAAGAATATATATACTTTATGTGTTCTGCCAAATTTGAAGACAATCGGTCAAAATATCCTGTTTCTAGAGCGGAAAATTTCAAGTCGGAAACGACATTTGTATTGGAGCTATATGTAAAACTGAACCGATCTGACTCACTTTCACCATAAATGTTTCTCGCTGACAGATAAGATGTTGTGCCCAACAGAGCGAAAAAAACCAATCGATAGCGACATTTGTATGGGGGCTATATTTAAATATGCTTCAAAATAAATATCGTTCGCTCTTGGCCCGCAAAACATACTTGTATCATATTTTGCCGAACAGACGGACGGGCGGACATGAATAAATACAAAGCTTAGGAAATTAATTTTTAGTTTAGTTTTTAGTTTACTTGCGAAAAATCTCATAAAATATACAATTTTTTAAATAAAAACTGTGGTAGGCTATATCCCTCCCCAACAGAAATCTATTGCTACGACCATGGATATAACAATAATGTTGCTGAAGTTGATGTCAGAGTTAATAATTGCGCTGGCTGCATTCGTACCATCACCTCGTACAGTCAACAACAATACCCTTGGCTGAAGTTAGCTGCTGAAAAAATAAGTGGATCAGTTGTCGTATCGTGTCATAGTCAGGAACCATACCCCCTCCAGCAGTTTGCTGCATTTGAATTTTCAAGCGATAGTTTTAAAATATAGTTTGTGTGGGCGATACCACGCCACTTTGTCGTATTATGAATTTGTATAGCAAGAAAACATCGTCTATCGGAAATATAATTGCAATCGGACGGCAATTCCAAAATTTACATTGAAATCAATCTTCAGACTTCCTCAAGTCGACATATCAAGTGATTTATGATGATAAGGGTTCACAAAGCTTAACCTAGTTCTATATTTTTTGTCGTGGTACAGTAGTTAGCTTTAATTTTTCTAAAAAAAAACATTCTCAGACTTTAGGTAATCATATCTGGCATTTTCTACTCTTATTCTTTGGGAGCCCCCGCCAGCTGTGGCCTAACATCGAATGCTACCACCCCTTGGAAATCTAAACAATTTAGTTGAAATACACAATAAAGAAGAAGAAAAAACTGCATTTTCCAATTAAAATCTTAACAAATTAAAAACTTTTTAACGAATCATTTTACCATTTAATGAAATCCTGTTTGCATTCACTCTCGACGAAAAAGTCAAAAACCATTGTTTCTGCTCGTTGCTGTGCTGTGCTGCACCAGTAGATCCACAAAAGACGCAATATGGAACGTGTAACCATCATCGTCAGCATCAGCGTCGCCATCCTCAACCAACAGCCATCTCTAATTTCTACCTATGATGAACTTCACGTATCCATTCGATACGGTTGTTGTGTGAACGTACGAAGAGTCATCTCGCCTGCGTAGGGTTAACATTTGTTAAGATGAATTTCCATGTGATTCTTTAGTTGATGATGCGGAACAGTGGTTCCATACGATGAATGTAAATGTGATTTCGCCAAAACTTATCCGATTTCAACAATGTAGAGATCTTGGAAAAGCCACTCAGATTTCGGAAAATTTCATTTTTATTAAACAATTCACAATATCGTGATTCTTTGAGAATTAGACATATATTCATTTGACATTTTGAATTTGAAATTTCATTTGCCGATTTTTTAAAACATATACATAATTTATTTTTTCATTTGTCCAAATACTTCTCTAATACTATCGGATGGTTTTTTATTTTCCGACATCGATTAAACGTCAATAAGTAGATTGTTTGAATGGCTGCATGTCCATTCAAACAATCTACTTATTGAAGGAAACATTTGCTGAACGTGTTTTTTCTCCTAATCTCGATAAATTTATATGGGGTTACATGAAATAATTGCTTTCCAGGAACAAATCAGAGAATTTGAACGCCCTCGAGGACAGCACACTGCGAATCATTGCCTGAAAAAGTAATTTTAATTTTTAAAAGTTATTTTTATACCCTTCACTAGTGTATTATGTCTTTGTGCATTTATTTGTTACACCCAAGAGGAAGCGAGATGGACCCTTTTTGTAGTATCCAAGAACGGACGCTATTTATTTTGAAGCAAATCGGTTCAGATTTACGTACAAATGTCGCTCCCGATTTGACCTTTACCCTTCTAGAAACCATATATTTTACTCGATTTTTTGGTACGCCCCTTGCAGTACCTACCACACAAATTATGCAAAACTACGTAAAATTAAAGCTGTTATAACTTCTATACTGCTGATAGGAATACTGTGAAATTTTGTATTTAACCATGCTTTTTTGGTGGTTATATTCGTGTAGACTGTGGGCAAAATTGCCACCCCCTTCTGGTACCTCCCACACAAAGTGGCTAAAAGTTTGGTTACAATAAAATCGATATAACATCCATATGGGTAGTGAAAATCATTTGTAATCTGATGTATAAGAATGTTTTTATAATCACTTTAAACCTGAAAAATATTTACGCTTTAGTCACACCCCTTCTTGTAGCTCCCACACAATTATCTCTATCCTAGGTAATATTGACTTCATTACTTGATATTTGATCATGTTTTTACAATTGTTTTATAGATGTGGAAGCTGGGATCAGGAACCTCCTAGCACATTCCACACAAATTATCCTGCCCTACATAAAGTTGTATTCCTTATAATTTCCGTAATATGTTCTCTGAGAGTGAGGGTATATATAAGTCGGTTCAAACGACTGAAACTTCCTTACTTGTTATATACAGCTCCCATACAAATATCACTCCCGATTTCAAAAAAGGTGTGTTCATTCAAGCAGTATGTCCTGAAACACTTGACTGATTTTAATGCGTTATACCTTGTTTTGAATGTAATTTCATTTAATTTTAAGATGTTAATGTGGTATATTATACTCGGGTTAGATTTTTCAAAGTTTTTCAAATTTTTCTTTTATTATACACTCCAAGAGAGTATTATATAACACCAAAAAGGAAGAGAGATAGACCCATTGTTAATTATATCGATCGACTTAGAATCACTTTTTGAATCGATTTAGCAATGTCCGTCTGTGTGTCAATCTATTCTGGTAATCAAAGTTCAGTTAGCAACTGTAGCTAGAACCAAACGAAACTTTGTACAACGAAGTTTTTCGGGATAAGGACGAACGCTATTTAATTTGAAGAAAATCGGTTCAGATTTATATATAGCTCCCATTCAAATTTAGCTCCCGATTTGACTTTTTCTGAACTTTGGCTTTTACACGGTGAAACTAGACGGAATTACCTTTAATTTGATGGTAGTCCGATCAACTAAAGTATCTCCATTTGGCCACAATGGACGCACTAATCATCCTCTCCAGAAATTTTGGGAGGTTTTTGGCTAAAAATTGATATTTTGAAGATTTTTTCAGAACTTTGGCCTTTACTCTGTGAAACTAGACGGAATTACCTTTAATTTGAAGGTAGTCCCATCAACTAAAGTATCTCCATTTGGCCACAATGGACGCACAAATTCATCTCTTCAAGTGTTTGGGAGCTCTGTTAACGGCTTAACATAGCTCTGTTAACTCATTAACAGCCGATAGTTTTAACAGTGGTTTGTGTCTCTGCTACTTAAATTCGGAATTTATCTTCACTCACATTGTAAAATGTGGGTTCTAGAGGGGTAATAGTAAAAAATGGGACCCATTTGCAGGGGCGCTACATTAAAAAGTGAACCCATATAGATCACTTTCAAAATAGGTATTCTTAGTTGAAATATAATATGATCCGCGAAATATGCTCAGAAAAATAGCATTCCTAAATCTGAGTAAAATCCATAATACAATATAGTATATATACTCCAGTTCGGTAAAAAATTACTAAAAGGTGGGAAAATTTACTAAATATGAGTAAAGTTTCCCTCTTTCAATTGCCAAATATCATTTACATGGTTAGTAAATTTACTTAAAAACATTTCTTTGGATCTGATAACAAATTCTTACAATTGAGTAAATTCATACTTATGTGGAAGAATATTACCAAGGTTTTAAGTAAGAAAAAACTCAGACATTTTTTGTATGGAAAAAATTCCTTTTATGAAATTTTAACTTAAAAATGTGTTTTTTCCTAAAATTAAGTTAATTCGAGTTCTTTATACATTTAAGAATTAATGAACTTATAAAAAATCATCTGAAATTGTTTAGAAAATACTTGAATATTCTCGTTCGTTTGCAGAGACTTATTTCTTAAATACTTCAAGTATTAATCTAAACAACCACTGCGAAGGCGCCTCTCATGCGTAATAGCCTCTCATGCGTAATAGCTCCCATGGAGTAATAGCTCAACTCTTTATGGCAGAGGTATCATTCAATTTTTGAGAAATATTTCATGTTGTCATTATACCCTACACCACTTCGTGGTCTAGGGTATTATAAGTTAGTTTTCCGCCAAATGCTTGTAACACCAAGAAATAATTGAGATAGACCCACCTTTAAGTATACGGATCGGCTTAGAATCGCCAGCTGAGTCGATTTAACGATGTCTGTCTGTCCGTCTGCTGTCCACCTAAGCTTGTTCGCACTCTACAGGTCGCAATTGTTGTCCGATTGTCATGAAACTTGGCAGAAGCTATTTTTTCTGGCTAAGGACCATCGGTGTTGAATTTGGAGGAAATCGGTTCAGATTTAGATATAGCCCCCATACAAATGTCGGTACCGATTTGACATTTTCCGCTCTAGAAACCATATATTGTACCCGATTTTCTTTAAATTTGGTACAACATCTTATAATCCAACTAGAAACACCTGTGCCGAAATTGGGTAATATCGGTTCAGATTTAGATATAGCCCCCATACAAATGTCGCTCCCTATTTCACTTTTTCCGCTTTAGAAACCACATATTGTACCCGATTTTCTTTAAAATTGGCACAAGATCTTATAATCCAACTAGAAACACCTATGCAAAAATTGGGTAAGATCGGTTCAGGTTTAGATATAGCCCCCATACAAATGTCGCTCCCTACTTCACTTTTTCCGCTTTAGAAACCACATATTGTACCCGATTTTCTTTAAAATTGGCACAACATTTTATAATCGAACTAGAAACACGTATGCAAAAATTGGGTAAGATCGGTTCAGATTTAGATATAGCCCCTATACAAATGTCGCTCCCGATTTGACATTTTCCGTTCTAGAAACGACATATTGTACCCGGTTTTCTTTAAATCTTGCAGAACATCTTATAATCCAACTAGAAACACGTATGCAAAAATTGGGTATGATCGGTTCAGATTTAGATATAGCCCCCATACAAATGTCGCTCCCGATTTGACATTTTCCGCTCTAGAAACCACATATTGTACGCGATTTTCTTTAAAATTGGCACAACATTTTATAATCGAGCTAGAAGCACCTATGCTGAAAGTGGGTATGATCGGTTCAGATTTAGATATAGCCTCCATACAAATGTCGCTCCCGATTTGACTTTTCCGATCTAAAATGCACATATTGTACCCGTTTTTCTTTAAAATTGGCACAACATCTTATAATCCAACTAAAAAACAAATGGTGAAAGTGGGTAAGATCGGTTCAGATTTAGATATAGCCCCAATGTTGCTCCCGAATGTTTAACCGATTTTGGCCAAATTTTACATATTATATTTCACCAATCCTCGATCGATCCTGGTTTCAATATACCCCATACAAATGTCCTTTCCGATTTAACATTTTTTGTCAAACACATACATTTACAGGATGCAAAAATCCTTCCCGATTTCAATTTTTTACCGAATTGAATTGCAATGAGAATTGTTTGGGTGATGCCCATATGTCCATACTTTGGTATACTACTGTATAATTTGTATTTGTCTGTCGGACAATTGGATCAATTACCATATTATTTACCATATATTATATTCATATAATTTATATAATTTGTATGAACTACATAAAATTGCTCCCATGTTTAGTAATCAAAGCTAGGTACATACGCAGGGAGTGGTGTAGGGTATTATATAGTCGGCCCCGCCCGACTTTAGCCTTTCCTTACTTGTTTTTTGTATCAGTTTTGCACACTCTGAAGCAAAACCACTTGTTTGATTTTTTAGTTAAATTGAACTTATTTTAAGTTCACTTTATCCTTGTATCAAGTAAAATTTTACTCAGTTTAAGTAAAAAATTACTTGTTTTAAGAAAAACAAAATCAGCAAAATTGTCCTCAGTATAAGTAAATATTCTCTTAATTTTAGTAAAAAATTTACTTACTTTTAGGAAAATTTCAGCAAAATTTTACTAAGGATTAGTAAAAACTTACTTGGTTTCGGTGAATTTTTTCTTTGTTTTGGGAAAATTTTATTTAAATTTAGTAAAAAGATACTTGGTTTTAGGAAAAAATTACTTAGATTTAGGAAAATTTCATCAAAATTTTACTTAGATTTAGTAAAAATGTACTTGGTTTGAGGAAAAACTTACTGGAATTTTCCTCAGTTTGAGTAAATATTTACTTGGTTTGAGGAAAAACTTTCTGGAATTTTCCTCAGTTTGAGTAAATATTTACTCGGTTTGAGGATCTAGGATAGAATCTAGTTAAATGCATGAACTAATTTCAAGGAAAAGTTTGAACTTGATAAGAGGAAATATTGCTTTAGCACCATATGAAGTTCAATTTTCCTAAATTTTAGTTAATTTTAACTCATTATAGGGTTCACTTTTTTCTGAGTCTATTATTAAGATCCAATGTAAGATGTGGGTTCTACAGCGATAATAGTGTAAACTGTGGCCCATTTGTATGGGGGCTATACAAAAACATGGATCTATATAGCTGGCTTTCAAAGTAGATGTTTTTAGTCTAAATGTAGCATGTTGTGTCAAATTTGATCAAGATCCGATGTAAAATGTGCATTTTAGAGCAGTAATAGTTTAAATTGGAGGTACATTTGTTTTGGGGGCTATATCAAAACATGGACCCATGCAGTCCACTTTTAGCAATTTCTAGTTCAAATATAGCATGATTCAGAATATTTTATCAATATCCAATTTACATACACATTTACACTTGAATCAAGTTGAGTGATACATAGAACGTTGGGTCCACGACATTTACAGGTTATGTTCACTACGAATCACACCACTTAAGAAAACTAACAAGACCACAGTAAGCACAAATTGTTAAATATAATTTTTCAGCGCTTCAATTTCAATAACATCATCACTTTATTATTTTCTTTTTACGCCTTAATTATAAGTATTTTGTATAACTGCTTTAGACCCGAATTAATATCACTTGGTTGAACGGCTAAATTTAAATACTTTTCAGGCTTGCGGTGTCGCCACCTAGTTTTCTCCAGTATATTTTCATGATTGCTTGGAGTATCGCCACAAATAATATATATACATTTAACAATTTCCAAATTATTTTTTTTTGAATTTTGGACAAAAAATAGATTTGGGGTGTGACAATATAATAAACTAAGAGTCTATCTCTCTTCCTCTTGGGTGTTACAAACAAATGCAAACATGTATAATACCCTGGTGGAGGGTATAAATTCGTATTATCGCATCTGTCAAAACAATTTATTCACTGTTTGACAGCCTCCGGTAAATTTGCTAATTTCCTCGCTTTGTACCACTGTACATCGAAGCTTTTCTAATTCAGATGTGGTGGGGGTACCTTTGGTAAACTTTTAAGTTTTCTTTAAAGTTTCTTAAAAGTTGTTGAGTAAACTCGTAATATGTGTTTGGTCACAAATTGTATTTGAGCAAAAGTTTCCGCTGTTGCTCTTGTTGTAGCCCTTGTAGAAGTAGTTGTGGCTGTTGTTGTCGTTGTTGCAAGACTCTTCTTAAAGAGTTTGCATGCAATGCAAGTTGATGTTTGATGGAAAAACTTGACATCCTTTCTCCGGGGTACGAATATAATATGTGTGTGTGTGTGTGCGTGAGTGTGTGCATGACTGTTTTGTAACAACTTAAGTGCGTAATGAAATGTCTTTAACATTCACTCTCACGCTCTTGCACACCCGCACCCTCAACCACCCATGCTCGCCTGTAGCCCCCAGAGGGACAAGGATATTCGTAACGGATCTCACGTTTTGTGTATTTGCCAGGATATAAACGAGCAAGTGGTGTGGGAGTGCGTTCATGTACGAACACATGCAAGCACCCATGCATTCACTGAAATATTGAAGTTTATTTATTTTTTTTGATAGAAAGTTCTTAAAGATTCTTTACGGCATTTAGTTGCATTTAATGAAATTGGGTTTGTTGCATGCCATCAAATTTGTTGCCAAAGGAAATCGAATTTATTAAAAAGTTGTGAAAACAAAATTCGGGATTCTCTTTGTTGTCGCCCTGTAACGAAGTGCTCAATTGGCTGTTGGTGTTTTGTTTATAGTACAAGTCAATGAGATTTGGTCGTCAATCCAAAGATGTAAACTTCGGAAGAGGATTTTATCTATTAGGATGGATCACGAAAATAAATTGCAGCGGTCACCACCCAGAAATATAGATTGAATTGTTTAATGATGATCTACAAAATATTTCGCCACTGGGTCAAGCCATCTGTGAGCTAAACGCTCCTGAAAACACCTCTAAAAATCATGATTTCCCCCTGCAATTTTTTTATGTTGCATTTTTACTGAGTTAATAGGCGCTTGGAATCACTTTAAATAAAAATTTGTATTCTTGTCTTCGAATAACTCATTGGTAGAATTATTGGGCGTTTATATTGATTTCTTGCGGGTTTTCAAGGTGACAGCTGAAAACTCATATTTCTGGGAACCATTTTTTAAGAGGTGTAATAAATAAATAGGAGGAATTAATACCTTTCGAATGATGCCTAAATGATGGATGACGGACGAAAAATGACGTCACTGACTCAATTTTTGTGAAATAATTTAATGCAGGCGATGGTTTTCACAGCCAAAATGTTCAAACGTATTTTATAAAAATAAATGCTGCGGCGTCAATTTCATTCCGATGTTCATAATTTAGGCATCTTTCGAAATGTATTGACTGCAGCTATTTATTTTTTATAAAATATTACCACCAAATACGAAAAAGTTTTCAGTAGTCCCTGTAAAAATCCACAAAAAATTAATATTAACGTCCAATAATTCGACAAATAAGGAATCAAAATTTATATTCAAGTGAAAATGTGTCTTATGGTAGGGATTGGGATTCCAGAAATATTCTCTAAGAAGGACTGAAAATGCCACCTAATATTTAGAGTATTTAAACCAATTTTGTGTTGAGTACATTTCTTTTGTAGTGTGAAAGCGTCAAAGAGTGAAAGTAAAAGTTTTCGCGGGCGAAATGGGACAAAAGGGATAAAAATGGTACCAATGATACGACAATATCTAGAATCATGAAATTCGGTGTGTAAATCCCGCTAATTGCGTAGAGATGTAAAATAGATGGATTTTTCGTAATTCGTACTTTTAAGGGATAAAATTGGAAAAGAGAGATACAAATTGTGCCAATCAAACCGCTGAAGTTGAAATCATGAAACCCGGTATATACATTCATCTGACTGTGAAGAAGCGAAACAAAAAGGAATTTTTCGAAATTTATACTTTTAGGTGGAAAATGGGGCGAATTGGGATAAAAGTGGTACCAACCAAACGGCTGCGTAGACGCGTAAAATAAAGAGATATTTCTATATTCGTACCTTAAGTATCAAAAGGTGGTAAAATTGGTACCACGCGATCGGCTGTAGCTAGAATCTTCAATGGTTACACTCGTCTGTCTTCGTAGACGAGTATTTCTCCAAAATCGCACTTTTAGTGCGATAAAAATAGTATATAATAAAACAAGTAAGGAAAGGCTAAAGTCGGGCGGGGCCGACTCTATGATACACTCCACTTTCAATCCGAATACAATTCAATTCGGTGAAAAAGTGAAAACGGGAAGATTTTTTGTATCCTGTAAATGTATGTGATTGACAAAAAATGTGATATCAGAAAGGACATTTGTATGAGGATATATTGAAACCTGGAACGAAATAGGTGAAATATAAAATTTATAGTTTGGCCAAAATCGGTTAAACTTATGGGAGCAACATTTGAATTTGGGCTATATTTAAATCTGAACCGATCTTACCCACTTTCACCATAGTTTTGTTTAGTTAGATTACAAGATGTTGAGCGAAATTTAAAGAAAATCGAGCACAATATGTGGCTTTTAAAGCGGCAAAAGTCAAATCGGGAGCGACATTTGTATGGGGGCTATATCTAAATCTGAACCGATCTTACCCAATTTCTGCATAGTGTTTCTAGTTGGATTATAAGATGTTGTGCCAAATTTAAAGAAAATCGGGTACAATATATGGTTTTTAGAGCGCAAAATTCAAATCGGGAGCGACATTTGTATGGGGCCTATATCTAAATCTGAACCGATCTAGCCCGTTTTAGCCACAGGTGTTTCTAGTTGGATTATAAGGTGTTGTGCCAAATTTAAAGAAAATCGATTAGAATATGTGGCATTTAAAGCGGAAAAAGTCAAATCGGAAACGTCATTTGTATGGGGGCTATATCTAAATCTGAACCGATTTGACCTATTTTCACCATAGATGATGAGCGAAATTTGTATGGGAGCTATATATAAATCTGAACCGATCTGACCGATATTCACCATGGGAGTTTGTAGTGGGAATATAAGATGTTTTACCAAATCTGAAGACAATCTGATACAATATGTGTTTTCTAGAGCGGAAAAAGTCAAATCGGGAGGAAATTTGTATGGGAGCTATATATAAATCTGAACCGATCTGACCGATATTCACCATGGGTGTTTCTAGTGGAAATATAAGATGTTTTACCAAATCTGAAGACAATCTGATACATTATGTGGTCTCTAGAGCGGAAAAAGGCAAATCGGGGGCAAAATTTGTATGGGAGCTATATATAAATCTGAACCGATCTGCCTTATTTTTACCACAGGTGTTTCTAATTGAAATATAAGATGTTTTGCCAAATCTGAAGACAATCTAGTACAATATGTGGTTTTAGAGCGGAAAAAGTCAAATCGGGAGCGAAATTTGTATGGGAGCTATATATAAATCTGAACCGATTTTCTTCAAATTAAATAGCGTTCGTCCATATCCCGAAAAACATCGTTGTGCAAAGTTTCATTTGGTTCTGTCTACAATTGCGAGCTGTATCGTGATTACATGAATAGATGGACGGACAGACAGACAGACAGACAGACAGACAGACAGACAGACAGACAGACAGACAGACAGACAGACAGACAGACAGACAGACAGACAGACAGACAGACAGACGGACGGACATTGCTAAATAAACTCAGAAAGTGATTCGAAGACGATCGGTATAATTAACATGGGTCTATCTCGTTTCCTTTTGGGTGTTACAAACAAATGCACAAAGACATAATACTCTCGTGGAGTTTATAATAAATAGTGCCAAGCAAACGGATGTACCTAGAATGATGAACTTAAATGTGTTGATTCCAATATGGACGCGAAATATAACGGATCTCTGAAATTTGTACTTCTCTTATCAAAATGAAACGAAAATTAAAAATCCGGCAAAAAAATTAAAAATCGTGGTCAAAAAATAAAATAAATAAAATAAAATATATACGTTCCAATTTTCAGCCTTCTAGCTTAAAAAACACTATTGCCACGTCCACTATATGAAAATCCAAATTTCGGTATCATATTTATCTTTCTCGTGGTCAGTAATATACATACATGTACCAATTTTCAGTCTTCTAGCTCTCAAAAACGATTTTGCCACGCCCAAATACAAATCTCGGCATCAAATTGATCTTTATCGTGGTCAGTAATATATATGTACCAATTTTCAGCCTACTACCTCTCAAAAACTCTTTTGCCACGCCCACTCCGCCCACAAAACGAAAATCCAAATTTCGGCATCAAATTGATCTTTCTCGTGGTCAGTAATATATACATTCTATTTGCAGTCTTCTACCTCAAAGACCACTATTGCCACGCCCACTCCGTCCACAAAACGAAAATCCAAATTTCGGCATCAAATTGATCTTTCTCGGGGTCAGTAATATATACATTCTATTTTCAGTCTTCTACCTCAAAGACCACTATTGCCACACCCACTCCGCCCACAAAACGAAAATCCAAATTTCGACATCAAATTGATCTTTCTCGTGGTCAGTAATATATACATTCTATTTTCAGTCTTCTACCTCAAAGACCACTATTGCCACGCCCACTCCGCCCACAAAACGAAAATCCAAATTTCGGCATCATATTTATCATTTTCGTGGTCAGTAATATATACGTTCCAATTTTCAGCCTTCTAGCTTAAAAACACTATTGCCACGCCCACTAAACGAAAATCCAAATTTCGGTATCATATTTATCATTCTCGTGGTCAGTATTATACATGTACCAATTTTCAGTCTTCTAGCTCTCAAAAACACTATTGCCACGCCCACTGCCCACCAAACGAAAATTCAAAATCCAGCATCATATTTATCTTTCTCGTGGTCAGTAATATATATGTACCAATTTTTAGGCTTCTAGCTCTCAAAAACACTTTTGCCACGCCCCAACGCCCACGAAACGAAAATCCAAATTTCGGCATCAAATTGATCTTTATCGTGGTCAGTAATATATATGTAGTAATTTTCAGCCTACTACCTCTCAAAAACACTTTTGCCACGCCCACTCCGCCCACAAAACGAAAATCCAATTTTCGGCATTAATTTAAAGCCTTGTTATTAAATGACATACCCCTCCACAACAGTAATCCATTGCTACGCATATGAGTTTTAACGTTGTGATATCATCATTAGCCTATTTTCCCATTATTTTCGAATTATTTATGCACTTGGTTTGCTGACACAATTCTAAATAAACTAATGGAAAAAATATATTTCAATTCTAAAAACAAAACTTCCCAAATTCAAATGTATATAGTTTTTTTTTCAAAAAGCCAACAACATTATTTGGCTACTAAACTAGTATTTTCTTCTGTAATTCAGACTCGTTTAATGCCATTTTTTGAATCATTTTAGCCAAAGGACTTCCCCGGTAGGTTTTCTCTAAAATCGCAATACACCGATTGGTACACTTGTAAAATAGTTTTTTTCGATTTAGCTATAAACGTTTATTTTGCCAAGCCTGTTAATTCCTTTCAGATTTTTATACCCTCCATTCCGTTTGTAACGCCTTGAAATATTCATCGGAGACTCTAAATTCTGGGTCGTGGTAAAATTCTAAGACGAACTAGCCATGACCGTCAGTCTGTCTGTTGAAAGCACGCTAGCCGCCGAAGTATGTTCGCTGAGGTTCAAATTATACATGTGTCTTATGGCTGGGATTGAAAGTGGGTGAGATGGAAAAATTTTCTCTAACAAGTACTGAAAAAACCCCTAATATTTATTTTATGTTAATACAAATCATTAACAGGGATTTCATTGAAGTCCGCAATTAAATAAAAATTGTCAGTGCCACGACCAACGCCCAAATACAAATTTTAGTTATTTTTTTACGATTTTCGAAATTTTTTGATAAAAATATATATTATTTTTTAATGGATGACAAACGGCTAGTATACCTTTATTATTTATTTACATGCACTTGTATGCCAATTTACAATTTCAGTAATTAAATCGATGTTTGCAGCTATAAGCAGAATATTCTCTTTAAAATTCATAAATAAGACAATAGTTTAACAATATTTGTAAATTCCGAAGCATCGGTCGGTCTCGCGAATATAGTATTATACTGTAGAAACTTAACAATACTAAATAAATATAACCTTTAGGTAAACTACTGTCTGAAAACGAAAGCAAAAACGTAATTACACTTTTTTAAATGCAAAAGAACACCTCAAGAGATCCTATCTTCTGTAAATTAAATGATGAAATTTTTAAACATTTTAGCATTTATGAACTTTAAATGCACAGCTAAATTTAGCCGCGATATTGGCAAAATCTTTTAGAATATGCTTAATAGGAATGTTCTTTACAAAATTCAATCAGTAAAGTCGACATTTGGGAGGGCAAAACCCGTCATATTTAGTACACTTAAAGTTTATATATAAAAATATTTCGAGTATTATCGTGTACATCATACAGCAAGACGGACGGACATGGGTCAAACAACTTAAAAAGTCATGAAACAAATTTGAGCCAAATTAATTAATTCGCTCCTTCAATGCGTTACAATTTTTTCAGCCCCAAATGATATATACCTTCCTAATCTGTAGAGTGGCGGTCTAAAAATGCTTAATTTATATGATTAATAAAACTCACTTTGAGTAAATTGTACTTGATTTAAGTAAGTAATAATCTCAAATAAATTTAATAAATAAGTATATTCTGGGTGTCCAACATATATATTTTTTTTATACCCTCCACCACCAGGAAGGTGGGATATTAAATTTGTCATTCCGTTTGTAAAACCTTGAAATATTGACCCGGAACCCTATAAAGTATATATATTCTTGTTCGTGATAATATTCTAAGACGATCTAGCCATGTCTGTCTGTTGAAAGCACACTAGCATCTAAACTAAATGACGTCCAAATTTGACTTAAATGTGTCTTATAGTCGTAGATCGATTGGGATTGAATGTGGGCGAAATTGGTCCAGAGGGAAAAAATTTCCCTCACAAGGACTGAAAATAACCCTAATATTTTGAATATTTAAGCATGTTATTTAAATATGTGATTCTTATTTGTAGGGGGTGAAATGGGGCAAAAAGGATAACAATTGTACCTATCGAACAACGGCAGCTAGAAACACGAAAATCGGTGTGTACGCTCCTCTAATTAAGTAGATACATAATTTAAAAATATTTTTTTCCAAATTCGTACTTTTAAGGGGTAAAATGGGAATAGAGGTATAAAAATAGTACCAATCGAATGATGAAATGCGATGTATACATTCCTCTTATCGCGTAGACACGTAAAGTAAAGGGATTTTTTGAAATTCGTGCTTTTTGGGGGTAAATGGAAAAAGGGGATAAAAATTGTACCAAACAAATGACGGCAGCTAGAGTCATGGAATTCGGAATATATATTCCTCTGACTTCATACACACAAAAATAAAAACTTTTTTCCAAATTCGTGTTTTCAAGGGTTACAATGGGAACAGAGAGATACAAATGGTAACCGGCTACATCTAGAATGATGAAATTCGGTGTGTACATCCCTCTAATTGCGTAGAGACGTAAAATAAAGAAACTTTAGAAAGTGGTACTCTTAAGGAGGTAAAAAGGAGTTTAAAATGGTACCAACCAAACTGCTACATCTAGAATAATGTAATTCGGTGTGTGCATTCCTCTAGTTTCGTAGACAAGTAAAATGAAGAGATTTTAGAAAGTCGTACACGTAAGGGGTAAAATGGAAAAAAGGGATTAAAAATGGTACCAACCAAATTACAGCAGCTAGAATCATGAAATTCGGTGTATAATTCCTCTGACTGCATAGGCGCGCAAAATAAAAAGATTTTTCCAAATTCGTACCTTTTTACTTTTAGTGCAAAATTTGAAAATAGGTTATTTAGCACTGTGTAAGTGAATCCGTTACACTCCCTTTTAGTATTTAAAAAATTGTTAAAATTATACATTTTTTCACACACTCTCTTGAATTATTACTCAATCTCGCCACCACCCTACATAAAAGCCACATCGGCCCACCCACCCACTCATCCACAAGATGTAGTATCCATTGCAAAAGTAAATTGCCAATTAGTGTACATATGTATGTATGTAGGTGTGTATACGCCTTGTCTGCGATTGCTGCAATCAAACCGCAGATTACGAAATTAGTCTGTTACAAAAGTGTGTACACACCATACCGCCCGAGCATTTGTATTCAAATTGTTTTAATTTGAAACTCCTGCAAAATGAGTACATTCTGTTTTATTAGGATACTCATTAGGCATTCTGTTAAAATGAAATTTTGCATATTTCCACCACAAAATTGACTCAGTGACATTTAAGATAATTTTACAGTCATTAAGCAAAAATGTTATTTTGCCGCTTCCTGCTCTCGCCCTGGACCAGGCCGGCCATAAACACATTTCACCAAAAACAGACTGTTCAAAACTCGACATCAACAACAGCAGCAACAAAAAAGTTAATTATTTAAATGCGGTAATAAAACAGGATACAAATTAAAAAATAACAAACGGCTAATACACAGGACTCAGCGCTCATATGCCGCCAACGCACAGTGGTTATAAACCATCCAGGTTTAATCATTTCCATATTTGGGATAAACTTAAAGTGTCCATAACAGCTTATGAAATTCGATTGTACGTCTTAAAATGTGGATCCTATATTCACATATTAATTTTTTTCAAAGCAAAAGCAAACCAATACAATCACACCATCATTTTCTGAAAACGTTAGGACGTTTTTATACCCTCCACTAGGGTACAGGGAAGGCAATTTAAAATTTTAAATTTGAACTACCTATTACTTTGACTTTGAAAGGTATTTTTTGTCAGGTTTACGTTTGACATTTGCAAAATGGGAGGCTAAATGAGCGAGTTCATGTAAATGGATCGTTATTGGACAATCTAACCCGTGTACGTTCTCCTCCAGTTCGTTCATTCGAAAACATTGTTGCTGTGGCTGAGAATGTCCAAGAACATCCATCAACATCATGCTTCTCGGGAACTGAACATTTCTCGCACTTCTTTGAAAAGAATTTTGCATAAACACCTCGGTATGAAGGCTTACAAAGTTCAATTGGTCCAACGACTGGACCATCCAATGCGTTTTCGCTTCGCCCAATAGGCTGAAGATTGTTTGGCAAAATAATTTTGCTGAAAAATCTTGTTTTCAGATGAAGCTCATTTTCAAAATTTCCGCATATGGGGTTCAGAGAGAACCCACACGCGACTATTGAGAAGCCAATGCAACCACAAGGAGTCACTATTTGGTGTGGATTTGGGGCCGGCAGCATCATTGGTCCATTTTTCTTCAAAACTGAGCAACTGTTACCGTCAACGGTGAGAGCCATTTCTCAACGAATTTTTGTTTCCAAAAATTCAAGAAAATGACATGGTTTCAACAAGACGGGACAACATGTCACACAACCAAAGCAATCATTGATATTTTTCGCACTGTTTTTGAGAATCGAATAATCAGTCTAAATTGTGATGTCAATTGACCGCCTCGGAGCTGTGATTTGAGACCTTTATTATTTTCTGTGGGTAGCCATTAGGGATAAATGTTACGCAAACCACCCAGAGACAATTGAAGCGTTGAAACATGAAATCGTAGTTGCCATTGAAGAGATTCGAGCCGGAACAATCGAAAATGTACTAAAAAATTGGGTTGATCGGATGAGGTACTGCCGAGCCAGTCGTGGTAGTCATATGAATGATATTGTGTTCCATTATTAAATGACAAATTTCAAACTTCCCAATAAAACCATAAATTTGGAAAAAATAATCGGTACATTTTTATAGCCGATTCTAATTAACAAAAAAAAAAATAAAATTTGAAATGGTCCGCCATGTATTGAGTGGGACTTGTAGTAAAGATCAATATAGTCCACTTTTACAGTAGATGTTCTTGTGTGAAATACACAAAAAAACTAGTAAGAAAACTTCAGTCGGCTAAACCGACTTATATATACCCTCACTCTTAGAGAACATGTGTATGGAAGGACTTAAATTTTGCTTAGCGCCGGAGTATGTTTGTGAGAGGTACTAGAAGTTTGTGCCAAGTGGTCGCAGCTTTCACAATTGTTAATAATTGTAAAAACACGATCAAATATGAAGTCATAATGGATTTCAGGCACCGGTAAAGGGGTTATAAAGCATTTAATTATACCCTCCACCTCCAGGATGGGGGTATATTCACTTTGTCATTCCGTTTGTAACACCTTAAAATATTCGTCTGAGACCCCATAAAGTATATATATTCTGGGTCGTGGTAAAATTCTAAGACAATATAGCCATGCCCGTCTGTCTATCTGTCTGTCTGTTAAAAGCACGATAGCGGCCGAACGAAATGAGCTAGGAGGTTCAAATTTTTCCTAAATGTGTCTCAAGGTTGTAGATCGGTTGGGATTGAAAGTGGGCGAAATCGGCCCAGAGGGAAAAAATTTTTCCCTCACAAGGACTGAAAATACCCCTAATATTTAGAGTATTTCAGTCTGTTTTTTGAACTTTGCAATGTGCATTCCCTTTATAGCATAAAAGGGCACCATAGAGTGATTTTTATTTTTTAGGGGGCGAAATGGGACAAAACGGGATAAAAATGGTACCTATCAAACGACAACAGATAGAAACACGAAATTTGGTGTGTACATTCCTCTAATAGAGTAGATACATAATATAAAAGTATTTTTTCTAAATTCGTAACGTTTAAGGGGTTAAATGGGGATAGAGGGATAAAAATAGTACCAACCTAACGACTACACCTAGAATAATGAAATACGGTGTATACATTAATCTGATTGCGTAGACACGTAAAATAAAAGAACTTTCCAAAATTCGTACTTTTTGGGGTACAAATGGAAAAAGGGGATAAAAATAGTACCTACCAAATGACCGCAGCTAAAATCATAAAATTCGGAGTATATATTCCTCTGAGTGCGTAGACACGAAAAATAAAACGTTTTTTCCAAATTCGTACTTTCAAGGGATACAATGGCTACAGGGGGTAAAAATAGTACCAACTAAACGAATACAGCTAGAATGATGAAATTCGGTGTGTACATCCCTCTAATTATGTGGATACGTAAAATAATCAGAGTTTAGATAGTCGTACTCTTGAGGGGGCAAAATTAGAAAAAGGGGATAAAAATGGTACCAACAAAGAATGGGGATATCTTTAAAATTTATACTTTTCTTATCACTTCGTCTGTATCTGAAAATGCTTCTTTTTAATGGCGACTGACAATCGCCTAATATTTAGGCATGTTCACTTTCACAATTACAGCATTTCATTTTTATATAGTAGTCGATTTTAAACAGTGCGCATAAGTGAAATAGTAAACAATTATAGTAAATGTGCATAAAAATATCACAATTTTCGTAATATGGTACTGTGCTTCTATGTAAAGTCCTTTAATCTGCTGGTAATACTGTGGAATGCACCCCGTGGTGGAGGGTATATAAGATTCGGCCCGGTCGAACTTAACGCCTTCTTACTTGTTTTACCTAGGATAGAGACACTTGTGTGGGAGGTATAAGAAGGTGAGTGGCTAAAGCGTACATAGTTTTGTTTAAAGTGATTATAAACATTTTCAAATATTGATTGGCAATGATTTTGACTACTCATATGGATGTCATATCGGATTTATTGTTTATTAAAAATTTAAAAGTATGCCATTTTGTGTGGGAGGTACCAGAAGGGGTATGGCAATATTCCATGCGAATGTAACGTCTATAAAAGCATTGTCAATTATCAAATTTCACAGTAGTCCGATTATCCGTATAGAAGTTATAATAGCTTTAATCTTATATAGTTTAGGGTGATTTGTGTGAGAGGTACTGAAAGGGGAGTGACAAAACCCACCATATTTATTGCACTTAAAGTGATTTTAAAAACATTATCAAATACAATAATAGAGCTGATTCTGAAGATCCGTGTGGAAGTTACATTACTTTTAATTTGACATAGAAATATGGGTCATTTGTGTGGAAGGTACCAGAAGAGGAGTGGCAATTTCGCTCATTTTCGAACTTAAACTAAGATTGGAAAAAATATTACCATGTGAACAATTTGAATTGATTCCTTATTTCTTTTCGAGAGTTATCGTATACATCAGACAGCCAGACGGACGGACGGGCATAGCTCAAACAACTTAAAAAGCAATGAAAATATCAAAATAATTTAGCTAGGTGATACAAATATTCTACTTGATTATAGTAATTTACTCTGTAGATATAATTGATACGAAGTGAATAACAGAATAGAAGGTTACAAATACATTACATTAATGTTTAAGATACTTTTGAGATAATTCAATTTCAGATATCCATATGAATAAAGAAATAAGGGGTTGTATATAATTTTACTAATAAAATAGACAAAATATATTTACATCTTAAGAAATTCTATTATTATTTTATTCTCTTATAGGTTAGGTTAGGTTGCAGATTATATCAGTTGTGGCCACAACCGAAGAGTTCACTCGCAGTGTTACCGTTGTGCCACTAAAGTGGCATTTTTGCTACTTGTTTTCTTCTCTGATACTTTTATGCCACTTTTTTGTGATACTAAATGTGAAACTGTTTTAGTTTTTGTGCCACATTATTGTACATATGTGCCAGTTTTTCAAAAAAAAATCTATTTCTTACGTTATGTTGTCAACTTTTTGGTTCCGTACGAAAAAAAGGTATGAAAATACGTCATGCGACGCGATTATGAATTAGGTGCTCTAAGTGATGTGCGCATCTGTCAAAACATCTGTCTCAGATTTTTGTGTGTATGGGTGAGTTGTTGTTGTCTTTTCTTCTTCTTAAGAAATTTTCATTGCGAAGGGATTCGTAAATAAGGAAAAATATATATTTGCTGTCAGATAAGCTGTTTCTTAAATGTAATCCTTAATATATGGACTTTACCTTTTGGATATTTGGCAAATTAATGGCTCTCTTAACATACAGGTTTATAGTGAGAACAAGAAATGTCTCTGGACATGAATCGTCCGAAAAACAACTTGAATCGGCAGTTGAAAAAGATCTTGACTAGCTTTTGCAAACGAGCAGTTCGGCATCGACAGATCTTGATTCAGAACCCGAAGAAATTTTCAACAGCAAGCCAAGAAATCCGTCCAAAAGGCAAAAAGTTTCCCGGACCTATTGCAAATGGATCAGACAAGATGAGGAAACAAAACGACCCGTTTGTATTGTTTGCAAGCAACTGTTAATAAACCAAAAAACCCATATAGATCGGCATTCAAATACAAAGAAACACATCGACATTTTAAAGAAACAATCAGAAGCAGTGAAGATGCAAATACTGGATTTTTTACCACAGCCCAGCACAGCTTTTCAAAATAATGTTACAATAGCAGAAATCAAATTGGTGATTCGAGTGAAAAATCAGTCCTTTAAATCAAAGGATCACGTTGCCAAATTTCATTCCTCGATTTATCCAGACTCATTAATAGCTAAATCGGTTGGTATTATTAATACAATATCACCTGAAATGCAAAATGTTTTTCATATTTTTTCAGGAGAAACAAAGCATGTTGTAAACATATAATATTCTTAATTGTAGACATATGTTTCTGGCTGCTACAACATTATTAATAAACAAGTAAGGAAAGACTAAAGTCGCGCGGGGCCGACTATATGATACACTTCACTTTCAATCCGATTACAATTCAGTTGGGTAAACAGTAAAAACGGGAAGGATTTTTGTATGTTACCTAATCATAGGCTAATATGACGTGGTCAAATTTGTCAAATCGAGAAGAATATTTGTATCGGAGCTATATCCAAACATGGAATGAAGTGACCCACTTACACAATAGGTTCTTCCCGTTCAAGTATTACGTGTTATGCTCAATTTGAAGAAATTCAGTGAAAATACGTCATTTCTGGGGCGGAGAAAATAAAGCCGAGAGCGAAATTTGTATGGGAGCTATATAAATCTAAACCGATCTGAATCATTTTCACCCTGGGTGTTTCTAGAGAAAATATAAGATAGTTTGGCAAATTCGAAGAAAATTTGTTAAAATATGTGGTATCTAGAGTGAAAAGAGTCAAATCGGGAGTCAAATTCGTATAGGAATTATATATAAATCTGAACCGATCTGACCTATTTTCACCACGGGTATTTCTACTCGAAATATAAGATATTTTGCAAGATTTGAAGAAGATCTGAAAAAATATGTGGTTTCTAGAGCGAAAAAAGTCTAATTGAGAGCAAAATTTGTATGGGAGTTATATATAATTCTGAACCGATCTGACCTATTTTCACCACGGGTATTTCTAGTTGAAATATAATGTTTTTTGCCAATTTTGAAGAAGATCTGTTTAAATATGTGGATTCTAGGACGGAAAAAGGCAAATTGAGAGCAAAATTTGTCTGGGAGCTATATATAAATCTGAACCGATCTGACCTATTTTCACCATTGGTGTTTCTAGCTGAAATATAAGATGTTTCTCCAATTTGAAAGAAAATCTGTTCAAATATGTGGGATCTAGAGCGGAAAAACTCAAATTGAGAGCAAAATTTGTAGGAGCTTTGGAGCTATATATAAATCTGAATTTGACAACCGATACATTTTTATTAAACCTTTTTAACGGGTTTATAAATAAAAGAATTTAAATGACATGACGATAGCCGGTGACGTATGTGCAAAATTCATTATTCATTACATCCTGCAAAGTTGCAGTAAGAATTGTCTCAATTGTTGTTCGAATGCATTGCTTTAAATCCATTTTTTTGATTTGGTTTGTAAACTTCCAGATGAAATAACCCCACAAGAAAAAGATAGGTGCAGTGAGGTCACGAGACTTTGGGGGCCAACGAAATGTCGAGTGTCTAGAAATCACCTTCTTGGGGAACTTTCACAGCAATTCTCTCTCATAACAGGACCTGACAAAGTCGCATCATCCTGTTGAAACCACACAGTGTTGAAAGGGATTCACTTTCGATGCAGTTCTGCAAAGAATAAGTCATTTAACAACAGCATTAAGTAGCATGGTAGCAGTATTCATCAGCCACCCTGATGAATACAGGTCATGAAGCCGAAACGATAATTTGTGATGATGCCATTCTTTGACGTAGCCATTCTGCCAGAAATGAACCTTGGTAAATAATAATGTTATAATTTTCTCAGTAACATATACAGTCAAAGTGAGTTACAGCGGTTCATGTAAATATGTTTTGCAGGTCAAGAACGGACACTATTTAGTTTGAAGCAAATCCGTTCAGATTTGTATATAGCCCCCAAATAACCCTCCCGATGAGTCTTCCTAGCGATGGTATTCCACTAAGAAACCCATCCCCCTGCTTCCATATATTTTATGGTCTCTCAAAGTAATCGCAGTGGTTCATAATAACAATTACGGATTTTTTGGTCGCAGCGACCACTGTGTAACTGTGACAGACGCCACCTGTATGAGATGGACTTAACTTTTTGCACTCTATTTTATTTTTTATGATGATGACTCTCTGACTCAACGATGGGGACCAACTACCAGCCAGGACGATTTCAACGACCGAGCTGTGACGTTCTGTTCTGCTGTTGATTCTTTATGTCATTTATGGGATTTTAATGTTCTGTAAAAATTAACGTAAATGAAATGTCTACGGTTGTTGTTGTCGCTTTTTGTTGTTGTTTTAATGACAAACAGCGCCCACGTGACATTTACGACAAAAAACACTCAACAACAGGCCATTCGTTGGCAGCAGCGTACAACGAAATGTATGTATGTATGTATGTAAATTTTGAGATCATAAAGATAATGTCAATTTTAGTGGATTAGATTTAAGTCGAGGATTTAGAGATTTTATATTTAATTTTCTTACTTTTTGCGAATTTCGTCTAGCAAACAATTTCTTTAATGTGGGATAGCCCGAGAGGTGATGACTTCACGTGTATCGGGGGGTAAATTGCTTTACCATTGTTTTATCAATATTAATGTTATTTTATAGCCAGAAACAAATGACAGGTATAAGCCTATTATTGACGTAAATGTCTTAAGTTAGCAGAACATGTTGAAATGTTACTGGCTTACATAAACGAATAATACATTTTTGTGAAAAAGTCAAAATAAATAGGCTTAAGTTTGGCATTGAAAGCGTTAAAATTATAAACACAAGTACTCAAATTATATAAATGCAATTGATAATTATACTGATCGTTACACAACGAATGTGTTTTTGAATTAGTGACGAATTGAATTCAAGAACAACTTGTCTTCGAAAGTTTGTCGCATTTGACTCTAATTAGATTGCAGAACATGGGCATATGACATTAATGAACTTTTGCAATGACAACCACGAACATTACGACATGCCACCTTTGAAAAAAAGAAAATAGAAAAGTCGACCACATACGTTCATGTTATGATATATTCCTCAATACTATTACAACTGACTTTGATCACATTACGAAGCATTTTGGTTTAAAAATAGTTAAAATTAATTTTTGGAATTTTTTGCGCGCAGAATAAAAAAGAAAATGTTAAATATGTGGACTACGGTGAGTTTTTTAACACTTTTTCAAAATTTTAAATCGGCTCTAGCAAAATCGAACAGGCAATGGAAAATTCTTTAAAATCTGGTTTAATCAGATAATATTCGATAATAGGTTTTAACTTCGTATGGGAGGTGCCACTCCTACTTTTCCAACACCGCCCATTTTTTGGCACAACTATGCCAAAAAAAATGTGAACAGTATTCCGAATATGCTAATTTATAAAATACGAATTTGTGTGGGAGGTGCCACGCCCACTGAAAATATCAAAAATTTATATAGCCTATTTTCATCACCGGTTCTGCATAAACATACTGTGAAAATTTCAAGAAGATTGGTCCTGTGGTTTAGGCTACTATAAAGAACTAACAAACAAACAAACTCACAAACACAGATTCGCTATTCACTCCACGAGAGTATTATGTCTTTGTGAATTTGTTTGTAACACCCAAAAGGAAGCGAGATTGCTAATTATACCGATCAACTTAGAGCCACTTTTTGAATATATTTAGCAATGTCCGTCGGTATGTCTGTCCATCTATTCTTGCAATTAAAGTACAGGCACAACGAAGTTTTTCGAGATAAGGACGAACGTTACCTAATTTGAAGAAAATCCTTTCAGATTTTCATATATCCCCCTACGAATTTTACTCCAGATTTGACTCTTTTCACTCTAGATACCACATATTTTCTTCAACATTTTCAAAAAATCTTATAATTCAACTAGAAACACCTGTTGTGAAAATGTGTTAGATCGGTTCAGTTCTATATATAGCTCCCATACAAATTTCGTTCCCAATTTTACTTTTTCCGCTCTAAAATCCACATATTTTATCAGATTGTCTTCAAATTTGGTAAAACATCTTATATTTAAACTAGGAACACCTGTGGTGAAAATAGGCCAGATCGGTTCAAATTTATATATAGCTCCTATTTAAATTTCGCTTAGGATTTGACTTTTTCTACTCTATAAATAAGGTTTGGGGTTTCCCGGACTTTTTTCATTTCCCTGGAAAAAGGGAATGAAAAGTTTCATTTCCGGGAATTCCCGGGATTATTTATAATATATTTTAGGTATGTCCAATATGGTTTAAAATATCAACATTTAGTAACTGGTGTGCTGTTTTGAACTCATTAATGCCCGTTGCACACGTCCGTGTACACTATTTCAAGGCTTTCGAACTTTTCAATATGAATGCAATTCCCGATTATTAAACTATATGACACAAGTGATAGAGAAGAACAAAACGAATTAATAATAATATAAAAATAAATATATTTTATTGTTGTAGTAGTAGTTATTACGAAAATAATTGAAAATAAATTTTATAAATGAAATTAACATTGGACGTTAATGGGTTAAAATACCGACATATTACAAATTAAAAACGAAAGTTTTTGTCAAAATATTTTAGAAATTATTTTTCAATTTACAAATATTTTACTATGGACAAATCGTCAGAATTGAAAGAGTCATAATATTGGGCATTTAAATCACAAACACAAGTGACTGACACATACACTAGACTGAGAATGTTATGACGTCTTTAATTTAGAAGATTCATTCGTCTAGAGAGGAAAATGATTTACAGAAACAGAGGGAATATATTCTAAACTGTAAAAGCAATAGAAACATTAAAAAATGTTAATATTAATTAACTAAATTCATAAAAAATAAAAACATTGAAATATAAGTTCTTATAAAGGGTCAAAGGTATGTTATATTTCTATTCATATTAAATTTCTCCTGAAAGTTTCCAGGTGTACAATTTTAATTTTATCCCTATTTGTATACAATTTCTTACTGCTTCCATATGTAAAGTAAATTCTTCTTTGAGAAGATTTTCACCTTTTATTTCGTCGATTCGTCTGTGAAAACAAGAAATTTAAAGTTAAACCAGATAGCACGAGGGGTTAAGTATTGTCAGTATGATATGACAATAACGATTCGCAAATATCTTCACAAAAAGTGTGTATTCCCCTATCTGGTTTTCGCAAAAATGGCAACTTAGCGAATTTAAAACGTTTTGTTTGTAGTAATATAATATAAACAAATGGTCATTATTATTGTCAGTAATGTAAATAAATGAATATGAAATATATCCAATTTCAATATCCCATTTATATAGAAAAACTAAATTAATAATCAAAATAATCAATAAAACATTTCCCGTATTCCCTGGAAATTTAAAATCTTTTCCCGGGAATTCCCGAGAAAATTTGGACGATTCGGAAATTCCCGGACACCAAACCCAATCTATAAACCACATATTTTAACAGATCTCCTCCACATTTGGCAAAATATCTTATTGAATTGTATTCGGAGAGAAAGTGGAGTGTATCATATAGTCGATCCCGCCCGACTGTACCCTTTCCTTACTTGTTTTTATCTAGCGGAATATATGGTTTTTTTTGTGTAAAAATTCAAATCGGGAGCGGTATTTGTATGGGGGCTATAAATAAATCTGAACCGATTTTCTTCAAATTACATGGCGTTCGTCTTCAGAAAAACTTCGTTGTAAAGGGTGATTTTTTAAGAGCTTGATAACTTTTTTTTGTAAAAAAACGCATAAAATTTGCAAAATCTCATCGGTTCTTTATTTGAAACGTTAGATTGGTCCATGGCATTTACTTTTTGAAGATAATTTCATTTAAATGTTGACCGCGGCTGCGTCTTAGGTGGTCCATCCGCTTAGTCCAATTTTGGCATTTCCACGTTTTTGAGTAACAGAGACCCAATTGGTGCGAACGGCGACGAATCGAAAATTGGTGGTCATCATTAACACTGGCCTATACAGCTGCGATATTTTCTTCAGTTCGCACTCTACGTAAGCGTGTTGGTGGTTTAATGTCCAACAATGTAAATTTGGTGCGAAATTTAGTCACAATAGCCCGAATAGCCGCTTCAGTGGGTCGATTAAACTGACCATAAAATGGAAGCGCGCAATGAACTTTCTTAACAGAGCACGCATTTTGATAATAAAATTCAATAATTTGCAAGCGTTGTTCGTTTGTAAGACGATTCATGATGAAATGTCAAAGCATACTGAGCATCTTTCTCTTTGACACCATGTCTGAAATCCCACGTGATCTGTCAAATACTAATGCATGAAAATCCTAACCTCAAAAAAATCACTCTTTATAAAGTTTCACTTGTATCTGACAACAATTGCTACCTGTACTTTGATTACAAGAATAGATGTACAGACGGACTGACAACTCAAAAAGTGATTTTAAGTCGATAAGAACAATAAAAGTTTCCTTTTGTGTGCTACAAACAAATGCACAAACGCTTAATACCCTAGTGGAGGGTATAAATAGATTTCAAATCAAATCAATGTAAATATATCAATTTTGTTTTTTAATGCGTAGAATCAAAATATAAATCGTTTTCAATGTAACAATATATAAATATGCATCTGCAGCAAGTGAAGTAGAATATTTGAGTCCATTTAGTAAATTCATTTTCCGGTGGAACTTTTTCTTCAAATAAGGTTCATTGAATATCACCAAGTAGGAGAGGCAAAGCACTCCCTCATATACTCAACCTAATGTGGTGCTTAGTCATTCAGAAACAGCTTATCGATTTCAAAAGTTAATTTAAGAGACAAAAATGTACGTCTTATTGTATTCCATTCTCATTTGTATATTCTCATTACCAGTTTGCATATTTACATTTTCGTAAACTGGTATTTTCTCGATACTAACTTGTGTTTTCCCTATTTACAATTGCAAATAATATATGACGTCTTACAAACACAAATTGACTCGAGGAGTTCAGTGACCGACCACCTTCTTTCCACTTAACTAATAAATAAACAAAACTGAATCAAATAGTATGACCTCAGAGTGATTCACTGTTAACCTTGAGTAAAACCTGGCTTTACCTCTTATTTTGAGATTCGACCACATCAGAGACTTGCAATTATTACCTCGAATTTCGATGACAGATCTAAATTAAATTGTACCACAGTTCGTTTTATCATGACGCATTTAATCGATAAAAATCATTCCAAGAAGTGAATATATTTCCGACAAAAAATTACGCCACTGCCATTTTACTTTATTGTGTTAACCGCAACCTAGTCTAATGTACATGTATTTACATAAATGTGGGCCTTATTTTTCAATAAACACCGTTTAATGATGAACTGTATTTCAAAAGTATAACTACAAGGTTATAAATGAATTGCTTTTCAAAATCAGTTTTTACTTGCGACACAAAAATAATATTTTGTAATCTAGCGTTATCAAAATTCGTATTTTTGTCTTCAAACCATTTAGCACCCACTCGTGACGCCAAAATAGTCTAATTGACAAGTTTCTTTTCTATTTCATTAATTAGTTTGTTAGCTTTTTCACAAAATTAGTTCATCGACACTGGAGAAATTTGCACGAATGATAGCCAGTCTACATTCAAATTAATTGCGCATCGCCAACTGAGATGGTGATAATTCATTATTGTGCGAACAAAGTTCAAAAAACTCATTCATTCGTTCATCCATTTTTGTCGACTTATTTTCAAATGTAAGGCCGATCCAAATCAATACATTTGTTTAAAAATTGAACCGGTTTAATGAAAATTCCCACAATTTTGTTATTGTTGTTTGCTTTTATTGCAGACCAACTTCCTGAATTTGTTCCCTTTGTAATTGTCTCAATACCCGTTTAATAGTTCCCAAAGGAACCATTAATACACACTTGAAATAATACTAACAAATAAATACATACTTGATTCCACACCAAAGTGTATATGTAGGTGCACTTGTATGTATGTTCATGTAGATGTGTACCGATATATGTATGAAAGAAATAAAGAATATGAAAATAATGGTGCGAATAGCTATGTTATGCTGATACACTGTTTCCAATGTCAATTTTAATTTTCAGTAAAAATTTAACTAAAGATAGCTATTAGATCATATTGTCGTCTTAATACTATTTTGATCCATACATTTTTGGATTTTTATACCCTCCACTAGGGTATTATGTCTTTGTGCTTTGTTTGTAACAATCAAAAGGAAACAAAACATACCTATCATTTATTAAACCGATCGACTTAGAATTATCGAATTTGCAATGTCCGCATGTCCATCTAATCTTCTAATCAAAGAACAATTGTAGCAGAACCAATCGAAACTTTGCAAAACGAAGTTTTTCAGGATAGGAACAAACGCTACCTCTTTTGAAGAAAATCGGTCCAGATTTAGATATAGGCCCCATGCGAATTTCACTCCCGATTTGACTCTTTTCACTCTAGATACCACATATTTTAAACGTTTTTCTTCAAATTTGTCACAACGCCTTATATTTCAACTAGAAATATCCGCCTCGCACACAAAATTCGCTCTCGATTTGACCTGTTCCGCTCTAGAAACCACATATTTTAACAGATCTTCTTCAATTTTGACCAAATATCTTATATTTCAACTAGAAACACCGATGGTGAAAATGTGTCAGATTTATATATATAGCTCCCATACAAGTTTAACTTCCGGCTTGACTTTTTCCTCCCTAGATATATTTGAACCGAGCACTGCTTCATTTCGTTCCATGTTTGGTAATATGATTAGGACACACAAAAATCCTTCCCGATTTCACTTTTTACCGATTTGAATTGTATTGTATCATATAGTCGGTCCCACCCGACTTTAGCATCTTTCTAGTACCCTCCGATTACTAGTTTTGGATATATTTAGAGTTAAAGGTGATTCACCTCCATATAAATTTATATTAATAAGTCAATAAATTAAAAAAAAATGTTAAGCAATATGTTTAAATTAAGCGGACATCCTACCTTTGTGACCCCCGATTCGTTCGTTCCCATACATTTATGAAAATGGTATTCGAAAAATATCCCGTGGATTAACATATTATCAACATGTTTTGAAGTAGTTCTAATGAACTTTCTGAAATACGGAAAATATAATTGGGATTTTTGGATGTGAATCAACTGTGCCTCCTGCAAAAGTACTTTGAGAGGCTACATGTGGAGATCTTTAAATTATAGCCAGTATTACATTATAAGAAGTAGATTAGGTTAGGCAGTGGTAGCAGTCAGAAAGTAAGAAGTAAAAAGGCGAAAAGTTTGGCAGAACCGAATAATATATCGACTTCTCGTATAAGTGTAGTAATATATTAGGAATATAATATTTTCTGGTTTAATTAGGGAAACATTTTTTCGCTCTGCCACGACCAGAGCTTGTAAAGGGTGATTTTTAGCTATTATCTTTCTGGCAACACTGGTTTAAACAGCTGACGCACGTTTCGTGTTTTGTTTCGCTGTCAAACATATTCAGTTTGGTCTATAATTTAACCATGAATCGCCTTACAAACGAACAACGCTTGCAAATTATTGTATTTTATTATCAAAATGAGTGCTCTGTTAAGAAAGTTCATCGCGCGCTTCCATTTTATGGTCAGTATAATCGACCCACTGAAGCGGCTATTCGGGCTATTGTGACTAAATTTCGCTTCAAATTTACGTTGTTGGACATTAAACCACCAACACGCGAACGAGTGCGAACTGAAGCAAATATCGCAGCTGTATCGGCCAGTGTTGATGATGACCATCAATTATCGCCGTTCGCAGCAATTGGGCCTCTGTTACTCAAAAACGTGGAAATGCCAAAATTGGACTAAGCGGATGGACCATTTGAGGCGCAGTCAAGGTCAACAGTTGCATGAAATAATCTTCAAACATTAAATTATACGGACCGTACTATCGATTCTAATAAAGATTTCATGCATTTTTCTGAATTTTATGTGTTTTTATACCCTACACCACTTCGTGGACTAGGGTATTATAAGTTAGTTTAGCGCCAAATGTTTGTAACACCAAGAAATAATTGAGCTAGACCCACCTTTAAGTATACCGATCGGCTTAGAATCACCAGCTGAGTCGATTTAATTGTCATGAAACTTGAAACTTTCACTATTTCCACTTTAGAAACCACATATTGTACCCGATTTTCTTTAAAATTGGTACAACATCTTATAATCCAACTAGAAATACCTATGCAGAAATTGGGTAAGATCGGTTCAGATTTAGATATAGCCCCCATACAAATGTCGCTCCCGATTTGACATTTTCCGCTCTAGAAACCACATATTGTATCCAATTTTCTTTAAATTTGGCACAAAATCTTATAATCCAACTAGAAAGACCTATTCAGATATTGGGTAAGATCGGTTCAGATTTAGATATAACCCCCATACAAATGTCGCTCCCGATTTGACATTCTCCGCTCTAGAAACCACATATTGTACCCGATTTTCTTTAAATTTGGTACAACATCTTATAATCCAACTAGAAACACCTATGCAAAAATTAGGTAAGATCGGTTCAGATTTAGATATAGCCCCCATACAAATGTCGCTCCCTATTTTAATTTTTCCGCTTTAGAAACCACATATTGCTCCCGATTTTCTTTAAAATTGGCACAACATTTTATAATACAACTAGAAACACCTATGCTGAAAGTGGGTATGATCGGTTCAGATTTAGATATAGCCCCCATACAAATGTCGCTCCCGATTTGACATTTTCCGCTCTAGATACCACATATTGTACCCGATTTTCTTTAAAATTAGCACAACATCTTATAATCCAACTAGAAACACCTATGCAGAAATTGGGTAAGATCGGATCAGATTTAGATATAGCCCCCATACAAATGTCGCTCCCTATATCAATTTTTCCGCTTTAGAAAGCTCATATTGTACCCGTTTTTTCTTTAAAATTGGCACAACATTTTATAATCCAACTAAAAAACCTATGATGAAAGTGGGTAAGATCGGTTCAGATTTAGATATAGCCCTCATACAAATGTTTCTCCCGAATATTTAACCGATTTTGGCCAAACTTTACATATTATATTTCACCAATAAACATACATGGTGAAAGCGGGTTACATCGTTCCAGGTTTCAATATACCCCCATACAAATGTCCTTTCCGATTTAACATTTTCGGTCAAACTCATACATTTACAGGATGCAAAAATCCTTCCCGATTTCACTTTTTTACCGAATTGAATTGCAATGAGAATTGCTTGGGTGATGTCAATATGTCCATACTTTGGTATTACCCAAATGGGGCCCATTCTAATCTATTACAGCTCTAGAATCTACATCTTACATCGGATCTTCATCAAATTTTACAGGTCATGATATTTTTCAACTAGGAATACCTACCGTAAATGAGATATATAAAGGCCCATGTTTTAGACCAGGCCTAGAATGTTGTTATACTACTAAAGATGAATTTATAGTAACTTTATAATTTATATGAACTACATAAAATTGCTCCCATGAAATATTTGGGTTTAGTAATCAAAGCGAGGTACATACACAGGGAGTGGTGTAGGGTATTATATAGTCGGACCCGCCCGACTTAGCCTTTCCTTACTTGTTTTTTTTTTGAAAAACTTTCCTATAGCTTAGGATTTGTAATGTTTTGGGAATTTGGAAACTTGTATCAATTAAAGGAACTTTATATCAATTTTGATTGTTTGAACCTTCAGCGAACAACTGGGCTCTGCATCAAATCTATGGTTTTCACATATAATCGCTTAACTCGAAATTTTTTTGATTCAAGATTTTTAATGGCAATGTATTTAATTAAGCATGTCCTGTCCATGTACGTTTAAAATCATTTGAGAACGATATTTTTAGTACATTTAAGAGTATGACTGTGGTGAGAAATTTCCAAGATAGATAATCGTATTTTGGCATTCCTGAACATTTCGATTTTTTGAGATAAGTGTTTATTTGTGAAAACCACAGAAAATTTCTTTATATTGAAAACAACAAACGGAACAGTCTTTCCAAAAAATGAAACAATTGACAATATGTAAAAATATTTGGTAAAGGCTAAAGACTGGGCGTATCATTTAATTTTCATTCAGTCTATTTTTATACACTCCACGAGAGTATTATGTCTTTGTGCATTTGTTTGTAACTCCCTTCCTTTTGGGTAGACCCATTGTTAATTATACCGATCGACTTAGAATCACTTTTCGATTTAGCAATGTCCGTCTGTCTGTCCTTCTATTCTTGTAATTAGAGTACAGGTCACAATTGTAGCCAGAACCAAATGAAACTTTGCACACAGAAGTTTTTCGGGATAAGGACGAACGCTGTTTAATTTAAAGAAAATCGGTTCAGATTTACATATAGCCCCAATACGAATTTCACTCCTCTTTTCACTCTATAAACCACATATTTTAACAAATTTTCTTCATATCTTTAAAGCGGCATAGTATTACGATATTGTTATCGAATGAAATGTCTCGATCTATACTTTCGAATAATATCACCAAATATTTTTTATGTTATTTTACATAACTGCCAAAAGTGACTTATAACTAGTAAATCAAAAAAATTTTTTTTTTCAAATCCATGCTTTATGCAAGCAGAATTCTATTGGGCCTAGAAATTCTTTTTTAGTTATCTTTTGTAGAAGGAAAAATTACTGCAAAATTTCAGTTTTTTATCTGCCATAGAACGGCATATATTCGAAAATGGGTTTTAACTTCGTATGGGAGGTGCCACGCCCACATTTCCATTACCGCCCATTTTTGTCACAACTACGCACATTAATGCGAGATGCACTTACACAAAATTACAGTAGGTGTAATTTTGGTTTTAACTTCATATGGGAGGTGCCACGCCCACTTTTGCATTACCGCCCATTTTGGCGCAACTACGCACATTGATGCTAGATGCACTTACACAAAATTTGAGCACTATACGTGTCATAGAACTGACACTATTCGATAATATGTTTTAACTTCGTATGGGAGGTGGTACGCCCACTATTCCAATACCGCCCATTTTTGGCAGAACTACGCACATTGATGGTAGATGCACTTACACAAAATTTCAGCACTCTAGGTGTCATAGAACTGACAATATTCAATAATATGTTTTAACTTTGTATGGGAGGTGCCACGCCCACTTTTCCAATACCGCCCATTTTTGGCACAACTATGCACATTGATGCTAGATGCACTTACACAAAATTACAGCACTCTAGGTGTCATAGAACTGACTATATTCAATAATAGGTTTTAACTTCGTATGGGAGGTGCCACGCCCACTTTTCCAATACCGCCCATTTTTGGCACAAATATGCGAATTGATGCTAGATGCACTTACACAAAATTTCAGCACTCTATGTGTCATAGAACTGACAATATTCAATAATAGGTTTTAACTTCGTATGGGAGGTTCCACGCCCACTTTTCCAATACCGCCCATTTTTGGCACAACTATGCACATTGATGCTAGATGCACTTACACAAAATTACAGCACTCTAGGTGTCATAGAACTGACTATATTCAATAATAGGTTTTAACTTCGTATGGGAGGTACCACGCCCACTTTTCCAATACCGCCCATTTTTGGCACAACTATGCGAATTGATGCTAGATGCACTTACACAAAATTTCAGCGCTCTAGGTGTCATAGAACTGACAATATTCAATAATAGGTTTTAACTTCGTATGGGAGGTGCCACGCCCACTTTTCCAATACCGCCCCTTTTTGGCACAACTATGCGAATTGATGCTAGATGCACTTACACAAAATTTCAGCACTCTAGGTGTCATAGAACTGACAATATTCAATAATAGGTTTTAACTTCGTATGGGAGATGCCACGCCCACATTTCCAATACCGCCCATTTTTGGCACAACTATGCGAATTGATGCTAGATGCACTTACACAAAATTTCAGCACTCCAGGTGTCATAGAACTGACAATATTCAATAATAGGTTTTAACTTCGTATGGGAGGTGCCACGCCCACTTTTCCAATACCGCCCCTTTTTGCCACAACTATGCGAATTGATGCTAGATGCACTTACACAAAATTTCAGCACTCTAGGTGTCATAGAACTGACAATATTCAATAATAGGTTTTAACTTCGTATGGGAGGTGCCACGCCCACTTTTCCAATACCGCCCCTTTTTGCCACAACTATGCGAATTGATGCTAGATGCACTTACACAAAATTTCAGCACTCTAGGTGTCATAGAACTGACAATATTCAATAATAGGTTTTAACTTCGTATGGGAGGTGCCACGCCCACTTTTCCAATACCGCCCCTTTTTGGCACAACTATGCGAATTGATGCTAGATGCACTTACACAAAATTTCAGCACTCTAGGTGTCATAGAACTGACAATATTCAATAATAGGTTTTAACTTCGTATGGGAGGTGCCACGCCCCTTTGTCCAATTGGTCAAATTTTTCCATTTCCTTGTATTGTCATCGAAAATGATTAAGTGTGCAAAATTTGAGCAAAATTGGTTGAGAAAAAAGCTTTCAAAAATTGATTTCAAATTTTGTGGCACACATATATAGAAAGTAACCTTATATAAAGCATGGAAAAAAGTAACAAATAATTCTATAAAATATAAAATGATACCAATTAAAATCAAATACAAAATATTTTACAAGGTACTTCTAAAATCTGTCGAGCCTATATTAACCCCCTGAAAAGGATATTAATTTTTTCAGGATATGTACCTTTTAATGTGTTTTACATAAATGCAATTAAGATGGTTACACATGTTGCGAATTTAATTTTCACATATATACAGTAATTTACGAACAATTTCCAAATAATAGATTTTTTGTACTTTTTCGATTGTTAAATTTTAATCTGTAATTAATATTTGATTTGAGCTGGGATATTCTCCTGGCTCAGAACCATTTTGCATCTATTTTTATATAAAATATAGATCTATTTTGCATCTTGAATTGAATTGTCTTGAGCCAAGATAATATCCCAGTTCAATTCAAATATTGATTTAAAAAAAAGAAAAACATTTTTTGGCGTGACAAATTTGAGCCCTAGCCTTTCTACATGTATGCATAGATTTTCATCAGTTATGCATTGCTTTATTCGTAAAGATACCAGTTATTATAAAATAAAACAAAATACAATGTTATCTTATTTATAATGGATGTTTCCGATCTATTTAGCAAAAAATATTTAATAAACTTGTGATGTTTTTTAATTCGTTTGCATCTACAAATATGATCACAACTTCTGCATTTACCAATAGATATTTCCCCATAATGATCCCATAATGATCCCTACTATTTTAGTGTATTTAATCATGTTTTTTGAATATGTCTGTTTATATTTGCTTGATATTTGGTATGCGCATTCCCCTTATAGTAAAAACGTGCACCATAAAGTGATTCTTATTTGTAGGGGGTGAAATGGGGCAAAAAAGGGATAAAAATGGTACATATTAAACGACAACAGCTAGAAACACGAAATTCGGTGTGTTCATTCCTCTAATTGAGTAGATACATAATATAAAAGTATTTTTTTTCCCAATTCGTACTTTTAAGGTGTAAAATGGGAATATAGGGATAAAAATGATACCAGCCAAACGGCTGTACCTAGAATAATGAAAGTCGGTGTATGCAAGCCTCTGATTGCAATGCATGAAAATCCTAACCTCAAAAAAATCACTCTTTAGTAAATCAAAAAAAAATTTTTTTTTCAAATCCATGCTTTATGCAAGCAGAATTCTATTGGGCCTAGAAATTCTTTTTTAGTTATCTTTTGTAGAAGGAAAAATTACTGCGTTATCAGGAGCAGAAATAATAGATTTTTAATTTGTGGTTTGTATGGGAGGTACCACGCCCACTTTTGCATTACCGCCCATTTTAGGCGCAACTACGCACATTGATGCTAGATGCACTTACACAAAATTTGAGCACTATACGTGTCATAGAACTGACACTATTCGATAATATGTTTTAACTTCGTACATTGATGGTAGATGCACTTACACAAAATTTCAGCACTCTAGGTGTCATAGAACTGACAATATTCAATAATAGGTTTTGACTTCGTATGGGAGGTGCCACGCCCACTTTTCCAATACCGCCCATTTTTGGCACAACTATGCACATTGATGCTAGATGTACTTACACAAAATTACAGCACTCTAGGTGTCATAGAACTGACTATATTCAATAATAGGTTTTAACTTCGTATGAGAGGTGCCACGCCCACTTTTCCAATACCGCCCATTTCTGGCACAACTATGCGAATTGATGCTAGATGCACTTACACAAAATTTCAGCACTCTAGGTGTCATAGAACTGACAATATTCAATAATAGGTTTTAACTTCGTATGGGAGGTGCCACGCCCACTTTTCCAATACCGCCCCTTTTTGGCACAACTATGCACATTGATGGTATATGCGCTTACACAAAATTTCAGCACTCTAGGTGTCATAGAACTGACAATATTCGATAATAGGTTTTAACTTCGTATGGGAGGTGCCACGCCCACTTTTCCAATACCGCCCCTTTTTGGCACAACTATGCGAATTGATGCTAGATGCACTTACACAAAATTTCAGCACTCTAGGTGTCATAGAACTGACAATATTCAATAATAGGTTTTAACTTCGTATGGGAGGTGCCACGCCCACTTTTCCAATACCGCCCCTTTTTGGCACATCTATGCACATTGATGGTATATGCACTTACACAAAATTTCAGCACTCTAGGTGTCATAGAACTGACAATATTCGATAATAGGTTTTAACTTCGTATGGGAGGTGCCACGCCCACTTTTCCAATACCGCCCCTTTTCGGCACAACTATGCACATTGATGGTATATGCACTTACACACAATTTCAGCACTCTGGGTGTCATAGAACTGACAATATTCAATAATAGGTTTTAACTTCGTATGGGAGGTTCCACGCCCACTTTTCCAATACCGCCCATTTTTGGCACAACTATGCACATTGATGCTAGATGCACTTACACAAAATTACAGCACTCTAGGTGTCATAGAACTGACAATATTCGATAATAGGTTTTAACTTCGTATGGGAGGTGCCACGCCCACTTTTCCAATACCGCCCCTTTTTGGCACAACTATGCACATTGATGGTATATGCACTTACACAAAATTTCAGCACTCTAGGTGTCATAGAACTGACAATATTCAATAATAGGTTTTAACTTCGTATGGGAGATGCCACGCCCACTTTTCCAATACCGCCCATTTTTGGCACAACTATGCGAATTGATGCTAGATGCACTTACACAAAATTTCAGCATTCTAGGTGTCATAGAACTGACAATATTCAATAATAGGTTTTGACTTCGTATGGGAGGTTCCACGCCCACTTTTCCAATACCGCCCATTTTTGGCACAACTATGCACATTGATGCTAGATGCACTTACACAAAATTACAGCACTCTAGGTGTCATAGAACTGACAATATTCGATAATAGGTTTTAACTTCGTATGGGAGGTGCCACGCCCACTTTTCCAATACCGCCCATTTTTGGCACAACTATGCACATTGATGCTAGATGCACTTACACAAAATTACAGCACTCTAGGTGTCATAGAATTGACAATATTCGATAATAGGTTTTAACTTCGTATGGGAGGTGCCACGCCCACTTTTCCAATACCGCCCCTTTTTGGCACAACTATGCACATTGATGGTATATGCACTTACACAAAATTTCAGCACTCTAGGTGTCATAGAACTGACAATATTCAATAATAGGTTTTAACTTCGTATGGGAGATGCCACGCCCACTTTTCCAATACCGCCCATTTTTGGCACAGCTATGCACATTGATGCTAGATGCACTTACACAAAATTTCAGCACTCTAGGTGTCATAGAACTGACAATATTCAATAATAGGTTTTAACTTTGTATGGGAGGTGCCACGCCCCTTTGTCCAATTGGTCAAATTTTTCCATTTCCTTGTATTGTCATCGAAAATGATTAAGTGTGCAAAATTTGAGCAAAATTGGTTGAGAAAAAAGCTTTCAAAAATTTATTTCAAATTTTGTGGCACACAAACATATATAGAAAGTAACCTTATATAAAGCATGGAAAAAAAGGGATAAAAATAGTACCAATCAAATGACCGCAGCTAGAGTCATGAAATTCGGAGTATACATTCCTCTGACTGTGTAGACACGGAAAATAAACTGATTTTTCGAAATTCGTACTTTTTGGGGTCAAAATAGAAAAATGGGATAAAAATAGTACCAACCAAATGACCGCAGATAGAGTCATGAAATTAGGAGTATACATTCATTTGACTACGTAGACATGAGAAATAAAAGGTTTTTTACGAAATTCGTACTTTCAAGGGATACAATGGGTACAGAGGAATAAAAATAGTACCAACTAAACGAATACAGCTAGAATGATGAAATTCTAATTTGGTATAAACGTCAAGGGGTTAAAAATGGTATCAACCAAATGGGCGCAGCTGGAATCATGGAATTCGGTGTGTACATTCCTCTGACTGCATAGACACGCAAAATAAAAAGTTTTTTTTCCAAATTCCTTATTTTCTTTTATTTTGCACTATGTACGTCTGATAATGGATTCTCAAAATTTGTACTTTTGAAATTAAAATAGAATGGAAATACAACCAACTGTAGCACCCACTATCTACCAATATTTATGGTATTTAAGCTTTTTGAAAATATAAATATAAGAATATTTATTTTTTGATTTGAAATAAATTATGGTTTGAAATAATTAAAATATTATATTTATTTGTAAATTTTTTTTCATATTTGCTTTGGTTTGGCTTTATTAAAAAAATTATATTTTCCCGTAATATTACTGCAGTTCTACGAAAACCGACAACCTCTGTGGAATGCAATCCATGGTGGAGGGTATATAAAGTTCGGACCGGCCGAACTTAACGCCGTTTTTACTTGTTTTACGTTAACATGATAGCTATTAAAAAATAAAACCAAAAAAAGAAAAAGGGTGTTAAGTTCGACCTGGCTGAATCTTACATACCCTCCACCACGGAGTGCATTCCATAGTATTACCGGTATATTAGATCCTATGGACTTTACAAAGAAGTATATTTTGAAAATTGTGATATTTTTAATATACATTACTATATCTGTTTACTATTTCAAACTATAAGGTATACATATGCGTACTGTTTTACATAAATTTCATTGCTGCATTATTATAATATTAATAGTCTACAATAATACTGTAATAATTATACTGTATAATTGTAATCAAAATGTGAACATGAGGGTGCAATCTTCATTAGAGAGAATCATTTTCCCTCAGAGCCGATTTCTCCCATTTGCAATTTCTTGATTCAACTACAAACAGAGCGACTGTATCATTTTGATAAGAAATGTACAAATTTCAGATATCCGTTATGTTTGCGTCTATATTGGGATCAATACATCTAATTTCATAAGTCGAGGTACATCCGTTTGCTTGGTACCACTTTCATCATTTTTCAAAATGTTGACTCTAAAAGTACGATTTTGGAGAAATACTCATATTGTGCGTCTCTACGAAGACAGACGAGTGTAAACCAATTTTGTTGTACCAATTTTATCCGGCTTTAAACCTAAAGGAACGAATGTCGAAAGATATATTTATTTTTCGTGTCTACATAGTCACAGCAATGTACATAGCGAATTTCGCCATTCTAACAGCAACCGTTTGATTGGTACCATTTTTATCCCATTCGCCCCATTTTCCGCCTAAAAGTACAAATTTCGAAAAAAAATTTTTTATGTTTCGCGTTTACACAGTCAGAGAAATGCATATACCGAATTTCATGATTTCAACTTCAGCGGTTTGGTTTGTACCATTTGTATCCCTTTTTTCCAATTGTATACCTTAAAAGTATGAATTTTGAAAAATCCCTCTATTTTACGTGTCTACGCAATTATAGGGATGTACACACCGAATTTCATGTTTCTAGCTGTTGTCGTATCATTGGTACCATTTGTATCCCTTTTGTCCAATTTCACCCGCTAAATCTTTTTTGTACTTTTTGGTGATTACACGTTACTAGAGGAAGGTACGAAACAAATTTCAAGTGCATAAAAATCGGAAATTAAAAAAAATGCTTAAATGATCTAAATATTTGGTGTATTTTCAGTCCTTGTTGGGTGGGAAAATATTCTCCCTCTGGGCCGATTTCGCCCACATTCAATCCCAACCGATCTGCAACCATATGACACATTTACGGAAAATTTCAACCTCCCAGCTCGTTACGCTCGGAAGCTAGCGTGCTTTCAACATACAGACAGACGGACATGGCTAAATCGGCTTAGAATTTTTCAGCATACAGAATATATGGGGTCTGTGTTGAATATTTCAAGGTGTTACAAACGGAATGAAAAAGTGAATACACCCCCATCCTGGAGGTGCAGGGTATAAAAAGATATTTTTCGAAAAATTATTCCAGAGCTAGGTGCCAGTTTTTGTGTCTATCTCACGTATGGCTTACTCGATATTCGCCTTATGGACATGAATCGTTAATGGATTGTTGGCATCAAATCGGTATTTCACAAAAATCGCTCCTATGTTGCCAATTAACATCGGCGAGACGGCTTATAATATAATTGCCGAACTTAGAGCACACAAAATCGTTTATGTCAATGTGGCATGACGCATCATTCAGCTGTAACCAAAAATTGTACAAGTCCATGTCTTCCACCTTTGCCACAAACATGAGTATTGCAACAGCGTTGAGTCCATCAATAAACACACTATTTGGGCTACACAGCATTGACCTTGGAAATAAATTTGCATTTATTTTTATATTGATTTTCTGTTAATAATTCGAAGTGGAAATAACTGTCACTGTCAATACAACATATGACTCAAAAAGAAACCACTGGATGTACCACCCTACCTATCTTATCAGGGACTAATTATCCAGCCAGGATAGTGGGATTGTGTTTATCATCGTTTTTTTTTTTGGTTAAAAACTAATGTGAACCTGCAATCAATAGGCTATCCATGTGCGATAGCCCTGTTCTTCTTAAAAGCCTTGCTTCTTAAATAAAACCATTATTATTTTAATAGTGCATAAATATTTAAATATATTTAATAAATAGATAATAATAATAAATTATATAATAAATATAGTTAAAGTTTACTGCAATGGTACACCATAAAGTTCATGCTTAGGTCCTTCAGAGATGCCGCTAACAACGCTACTGCTGCTAACAACGCTGCCGCCCGATCTGATATCAATTAGGCCATTTGTATCACCATTTGTCAGATCAATTTGATCGGCTGTTAAACCGGCCGAGTTGGCAATTTGCGCTGGGATAGCCTCGGCTTCCTTATTGGTCTTGTACTTAATGAAATAAACCTCGGGTTTGCTGGTCTTGTGCAGGGATTGTGTGAGCTCTTGGATCTGATCGACGGAAGGTTCTTCGGGTTTCTTGACCAAAACGTAGATGAGAGTCTTCTCCTCGACCTTGGGTGCAGCGGCGGCAGCCAACTGGCTGTAATTGGGAGCAGCGTGGGTGGGAGCCTTAATGAAGACAATCTTGTAGTGTTTCTTGGGCGGCGCGGCAAATTGAGGAGCGGCAAGCAGAGCCTGGTGGCTGCTAGCTTCCATATCCTCTGGAGGAATGTGGACGTAAATGTGTTTCTCGGCAAATGGATCCAGAGGGGCACTGGCAACCGTTTCACGAATAACACTGCCTAATTGGCCGGTGAGGCCGTTAGCTCCCAGGCTGGAGGAGGAGAAACTGGTAAAGCCGCCACTATTTTGGGCGCCAAAGGCGGAGGAAAGTTGCGAGGCAAAGTTGGCCGAATGTTGGGAGGCAGCTGCTGAGGAGGAGTGTTGGTTGGCGCCAAAGTTCGATGAGTGCTGGCCGGCCTGGTTGGCAAAGTTCGAGGAGTGCTGTCCGCCAAGGTTTGAAGAGTGTTGTTGGGCGAAGTTCGCAGAGTGTTGGTTGGCAAAGTTCCCCGAGTGTTGACCGGCAAAGTTTGAAGAGTGTTGGTTGGCAAAGTTTGATGAGTGTTGATTGGCAAAATTTGAAGACTGTTGGCCGGCAAAGTTTGACGAGTATTGGTGGCCATTGTTCGAAGAGTGTTGTGATGCGGATCCTGTTACTGGGCCGGGCGCGGTTAGTCCAATAGTTTGAGGCCTGTATTGCGTAGATGGCGCAGGGAAGGATGGTAGTCCTTGGAGTTGTTGACCGCCAGAAACTTGATTGTAGCTATAACCTTGGGCCAAATTTGATCCCGAGGAGAAGCTATGACTTTGTACCGATAAAGGAGGAGGAATTTGTGAAATGGGATGACTTTGAGGTGGCTGTGGTGGTGGAGGAATTTGCGAAACGGGTATGTAATTCACAGCTGGTGGGGGTGGTGGCGGTGGTATTTGTCCCGAAGATAATCCGTTTTGAATGTATCCTTGACTCGAGGAAAAGGTGTTGGTGCTGCCTTGGAAACTGCCGCCTTTACCAGCCGATCCAAATTGATTTGGCGGTGGCAGAGCATGAGACTGAGGACTGTAGCCACTGGCGGCCGTTTCCAAATTGTGTTCCGAACCATAGGTGGCGGTGTGCTTGTGATTCACAATTCTGGCATCGGTCTGGGAGTTGATGAGGGCCGTTGTGGCGGCATCGAAGTTGTAGGTGGTTCCAGCATGTTTGCATGGCAAACCGGCGGAATGTAATCCATGTTTTTCTACGACCGGTGCGGGTTCGCGATATTTATATCCCTCCAGCGCGGATATCACGGGTACCGCCAAGGCGCACAGTATTACAAAACAACGCATTTTTTCGATTTTGATTGTTTTCGCGAAACTGTTTTTTTTGCTTGGTGTTTATTCCCGAATTGAATGTATGCCGGGAACGGTTGTTAACGACTGATCTGGTCCCAAAACTGTTAAAACTATTTATGCCTTTGTTTGGAACAGCAGCAGGGCAACAGCGTCGAATGCGTTTGCACACAACAAAAGTGAGAGGTTGCCGCTGATCATGTCAAGTGTTATGAAATCAATCCATTATGACGGGTTTATTGTATGCCGCCGCTTACACCGGCGTGTGGTGTGGTATGGTGCGGTAACCGTTGACCGTGGTCGTGGTCGTACACTACGAAACTGATCAGCAATACATTCGATTACCCAGTCAGCCAGGCAGGCAGGCAGCCAGCCAGACGGCGAGCGAGCCAGCCCATCATCTTGTCTACTTAAGATTGTTGTAAGACTCCAAGCACTACCACCACCACCAGCAGCACCACCAAGAGTGGCTCACTACATGTGTGCAGCGTACCACAAACACCGACTAACCGGTTTGTGACGCGTGCTCACGCTTATTTTTGGGGGGCACAAGTACGTGCCTGAAAAATACCTACACGCTGATCTGACATGGGATGCCAAAAACTGTTTTGTGAGTGATTAACCGGCATTAATGAGCTGAAGTGTGTCCGACCAACCGACCGACAGACCAAGTGAGTGAGTGAGTGCGCATTTATGAATCGCACACTTTCACTAGACGACGATTCACAAAACACCCGAAAAAACCGGAAAATCTTCTCACAACAAATTAAAGACCCCCCTTCCCCCGCCGTATGACATAATATCTGTTTTGGCCAAAAAGATTTATTCACATCAGCTGTTCTTCATTCGGAAACATGTTTTTGTTCCAAATATTGGCCGGTTATGTAATAGCATCCCATTCATACATATGTTTGTATATCTGTAGGTATGTTTACACCTCTTTCATATTCATATATGCAAAATTGCCCGGGGTAAAACTTTTTTGGCGATGTTTTTTTTTTTGAAACAGAATTTGACAGCTACCATCGCATATTATTACCTAATGCTTAGTCAGCACTTGAAAAAATTGAGTCGTTGACTTAATTCCCATTTTTACGAATTCCGCCAAAGAAATGAAATAAAAGGCGTCTTAATAGTTTGGCCATTTATTTGGTAACACACATTGGCACAGTGAACGACATCCAAATAGGTTTACTTTTGCATTTATTAAAAAAATGCATTTCAAATGGTCTGCATACCATCCACCATTTGATGGAAGGTGTATTAAGCTACTAGTTTGCTGTGACATACTCTTTGGTTAAATAAAACGGTAGAGCTAGGGAATTGTTAAAACATCTCACATTAATATATGTATATCACAGCAATAGTTGGCGTTTTTATTTACAAACTAGCGGATTTCCTGCTTAACAGTATTTTAATTGGAAAATGGATTTAATTACAGAAAATAGCTACTTATTTACACCATAACAAAAATTGAGTAATAAGCGGTCCGTTTAAGATTTTATTGGTATAAAATCATCATCATTTCCTTATAATATGAAGTTTTAAAAATTTAATAGTCTTTGGTGTAATTAATAGTCTCTTATTTGAAATCAAAAATATTTTTGAAAATTCTAAAATCATGACAATTCAAATTAAATAAACACTGCTAACAGGGAAATCCGCTTGTTTGTAAATAAAACACGTCAAACATAGTTTCTGAGAAAAAGTATATTTACGTTTGCTATTATATTTACGCTGGAATTCATGTACAATTGTGCTGATATCTGACAAACTTGATTCGATTCCACTCTGACATTTTCAGGGTGCGAAAGTTAAAACAAACAAGTAAGTAAATTTCAGTCGATTAAACTCTCAGAGAACATGTCTATGCAAGGACTTAAATTTTACTTAGCGTCGCACTGTAAATAATTGTAAAAACATGATCAAATATGAAGTCAACAGATCTAGAATTGGCTCGTATTTGGAAATACAAGATAAAGGACCCGTAGACTACTTTCTGGAGATGGAGATTAAAAGAAAAACGCCTACACGACCTTTACAAGTTTCGCAAAGAAAGAAAAATGATTTTGGAATTGCTGAGTGAAAACCGAATGGAAAATGTGAGAAAGGTGGCGACTCCACTGGATCGAGGGCAGAAGTTTAAAAAATGTTGGTTGCACAAATTGTAGAAAGGTGGATGAAGCAATTTATCAATCTTTAATTGGTTCTCTAATGTACATTGGACTGTGCACAAGACCTGATATCCTACATGCCGTCAGTAAACTTTCGCAATTTAACAATGAACCACATATGGAACATTTAACTAGAGCTCACCACGTTCTTAGGTATCTGAATTCAACGGTTGATATGTGCTTACAATACAGATACACTGGTAAACCATTACATGGATTCGCAGATTCCGACTGGGCAGGAAGCTCAGATGACAGAAAGTCGTTCACAGGTTTTGTTTTTATATATATGTATGAATCGAAGAAGCAGCCTACAGTGACTTTAAGTAGTACTGAGGCTGAATACATGGCGTTATCAGCGGCAACCAAAGAAATTATATACATACGAAATCTCTTAACTGAACTTGGATTTGAAAGATTGGTGAAAAATTCAACTACTTTGTATGGTGATAATATTGGATCCCAACAACTTGTCAAAAACCCAGTTTACCATTCTAGAAGTAAACATATAGACATCAAGGTGCATCATGTAAGAGAAGTTTTTAAGCAAGGAAAGCTGGATTTGAAATACGTACCATCGAATGATAACATAGCTGACATTTTGACAAAATCACTGGCAACGCACAAGCATCTGGCAGGAAAAATGGGATTGCAATAAATATAGAGGTTTTCATTAAAGGGCGGTGTTGAAATTACTGTGTAATGAAACCAACTTTGTAATATAATTATTCAAATGCATAATAGGCTTGTATAATTATAGTCTATGAAATAGTAGGCTTCGAATTGTATTTTGTATTAAAATTTGTTTGCAACAAATTTTATTTGATTTTCTCAAAAAATAATTTTCAGTAATTAAAAATATTAAATTATAATAAAAAAAGGTATATACCAAATGGCTACAGTTAGAATAGTGAAGTTCGGTGCTCTAACTGCGTAGATGCGAAAAATAAAGATATATTTCGATAATCGTACCTTTGGGATCAAAAAGTGAATAAAATGTGTACTAAGCAATCGGATGTAGATAGTATCATGAAATTCAGTTATTCCATTCATCTGTCTTCGTAGACACGGAAAATATGAGTATTTCTCCCAATTCGTACTTTTAGGGTCAAAATGAAAGAAAGAATAAAATTGGTACCAAGCAAACGGATGTTCCTAAAGGTTAGGTAAATTTTAAGGGCCGATGTTGATTTTGAATAAAACACAAATGATTTGGGAAGTTATTGTCATTTCTTTTTATTATGATAATATTGGTATGGTTCAATTATGTATGGAACAAAATATCGGCCAAATGGCCGCCGCGACCTCGGCGGCACACCTCCATCCGATGGTACAAATTTTCGATGACGCTGAGGCATAATTGAGGTTCTATGCTGTTAATGTGCCGAATCATCTCATCCTTTACCTCTTGAATTGTTGCTGGCTTATCGAGGTACACCTTTTCTTTCAAATAACCCCAAAGAAAGAAGTCCAGCGTTGTTAAATCACATGATCTTGGCGGCCAATCGACATCGCCACCACGTGAGATAACACGGTCATTGAATTTGTCGCGCAAAAGAGCCATTGATTCGTTAGCTGTGTTACAATATCGCCGGTATTTCGAGTGTCAAATCAAATTTCAGAGTATTCCGATCATCCGTATAGAAGTTATAACAGTTTTAATGTTAGGTAGGTTGGGGTGATTTGTGTGGGAGGTACTAAGAGGGGCGTGTCAAAAACCGTCATTTCTTGCGGCCGAAAAATGTTATAAAAACCTTTATCATATACGAAAATATAGCTAATTACGAATATCCGTGAGGAAGTTTCATTGGTTTTTATTTTACATAGGAATATGGACCACTTGTGTGAGAAGTACCAGAAGGGGCGAGGCAATTTCGCCCATCTTTGAACTTAGACTAAGTTTGGGAAAAATATTACCATGAGGAAAGTTTGAATAAATTCCTTAACTCCTTCGTAGAAATTAGAGATGGACGAGACTCACGTGAATTGCATGAATCAAATGCCAAATTTTATTTCACTCACGTGAGCGTGCGTGAACTTGAGTAACGAAAAAAGTTCGTGCGTAAATGTTTCGTGTTCGTGGTTTCGATTTACTCTTTTAAAGTATACACGGCCTTTAACTTATATTCCCTAAAATATCGGTAATGATCGGCCAATCCAATCAAAAGAAGAAATCTTTGTAATGCGTAGCCGTCTGTGGACATACCCCATAGGAGAAAACTTTTACTTTGCGTAGCCGGTTTTGGACTTATCCCATAGGAGAAAATCTTTAATCCAGGCCGAAGGCCGGCAACGTAAAAATCCTTTACTTTGCGTAGCCGGCTTTGGACATACCCCATAGGAGAAATTCATTACCCTGCGTAGCCGGTTTTGGATCAAATAAATCAACTGCGAAGTAACTCTTTTTTCAGTAACGACCTGAAAAGTTAGCGCCTCCATTTTGTCTGATTAAAACCCGAACTGCTAATAACTTAATTCAATAATCACGGACTCGAAACGAAACTAAGACGATCACGACCAACGAAACACTATTTTGGACGTTACAAATTACAAATGAGACAACTGAGAACATTTCGTAGCTAGACTGTAAATTCTGTTGAACAATTCTTAGTCTCCGTTATAACTTGTATACCTGGTTTCAGGATCGTATCCAAATTATTTTTGTGTGGACGATACTACACATTATAAATTATTAATAACTGAAAAATCGAGTTGAGGGATGCTCCTATTCGACTACGCCTCTAGCGATACAAAACGCATAACTGTTATACAACAGTTTCATTCAGATGGCTTTCTGAGTATTATTCATTTTACCAAAAGAAGGTCATAAAGCCCAAAAGAAAGTCATAAAGACCAAGTTTTGCGTCAGAAAGCCCAAATAAATTATTTTTATTGAGCATTATGGCATTTTTATTGCCCAAATTTGGGCGATATGCCGATTATTGGACTTTATGACATTTATCGATTTGGGCGTTATGACCCTAAGCCGTTTGTTTTGCAATGCAGTAAAATGATCAACTGACTGAATCACCTAAAAGAATGAGAATGCACACCCCTGCAAGTAGAATGCTTGGTTCATATTAATTTCGACAGAACGGCAGGCCATTGCTAGCCTCGTTCGTTGACGTTTCTTTTATTGTATCTCAGCAAAACAATTGAACATTTCTTCGCCCAGCAAACATTGAACCTATACATATTTCGTCCAGTGTATATTCCACCGAGATCTCTTAACAATCATTAATCAACAACACATAATTGCTTGTGGTTGTTTTGAATGAAAATGAAACATTTGTTCACAAAAAATTTAATTAATCTACCTGAACGATCTAAGGTGTGCGTTTAAAGAAATGTTAACACTCGATTAACAGTGGGAAAAAGAGATTTAATAACTTTGTTATTGCCTCCGTCATTGCATGGCAGCAGACTGTGTTATTCAATTTGTTTGTAACGTCTTAAAATATTCATGGGTTGTAATGATCTTCATTTGCATTTCTGTAAAAAGTCGTTGGCCTTGGGTGTCCGTTGAAATTTATTGCTTTCTACCAGTTTTTTTCCCCAGCAACCTGAATGACTGTACAATTTTTGGTTCTTAGAAAACCTGAAAACAGGTTTAAGAAGAATTGTTTACAATTTGTATGGGAATTATTTTCATTTCTGCCTTGTAAAATCGAAAATTTAGAAAAATTGTATCACTATTTAAATAGACTATTTTCCCGTGTTTTTGTAGCCAGGGTAACTTGTAGACATGAATGGCGAGGTAAATTATATAAAGGCGATAAGTTCGGTCGCCCCGAATATTATATACCCTCCAACACAGTATTACAGTCAGATTATAGGTTGTCGTCTTTATATAGGAATGCAGTACAATATAAGGGAAATTGTGATTTTTTAAGTAAATTAGATGAATGTACGTACGTTCAAGTGAACATATGACAGAAATCTTCAAATAATGTTCTTAAATACTCAAAATTATTAGCGGGCTTAATCAGTCCTTTTGGGAAAACTTTGTTCCCCCTAAACCATTTTCCATTCCATTGGACACATATATAGGGTGGGCCATTTAAAATTTAAAACTAGAATCGTCTATAAAATGTACTTATTTATTTATTATTATACACCAAAAAGTTACTCGTTTTGGATGCATTGGCTTTCAATAGTCACGTGTGGGTGCGACAATTTTGCTTACTGACATAGCCACCGAAATGAAAATGAGTTTCATGAAGGCTGATTCATTTCTCTCTTTCTTTTCGAAAATGTCCAAGTAAATTTTCTCGCAGTTTGTGTTAAAGACTCACTATTTTGCTAGTAAGTTTTTAATATTTCCCAATTTTGTTCGAGCTTATAGCGTCACATTTTGCAAATGTCAAACGCAAACCTTAAAATAATAATAATTGCTATTCTACCTTTCAAAGTCAAAGTAATCGGTAGTTCAAGTATAAAATTTAAAATGGTCCACCCTTTATTAAAAATTTGAATCCCGTAGCTGATTTTGTTCGAGGTCTGTAGCGTGCTTTCATAGATTGACAGATATGGCTGGTTTTTGAATTTTACCACGACCTAGAATATATATACTTCATGGGGTCTACAATGAATATTTCACAAAGTTGCCAAAGGAATGACAAAATTAGTATACACTTCGTCTTAAGTATAATAGAATAAAATTTTTTATACAGAATACTCCTGGGTCGAACAGACCGAAATACTAATATACTAATGGAACGGATTCGAATATACAGATTTCGACTTGTAATTGTGAAATCTGAGTGTCACTTAAGTTTTTGCTAATACAACATATCGTTAAATAAGCTAATAGAAAGTTCAAAATGTTTCTTTGAAGAATTTTTAAAATAACCGAAAGTATTATTAAGCTGATTATTAAACAAGAAGATATGTGACATATTTTATACAAAGTTCTTATATCCTCAACCCTCAGGATGGAGGTATACAAACATTGTCATTCCATTTGCAACACCTTGACCCTATAATGTATATATGTTCTTGATCGTCATAAAATTCTAAGACGATATAACCATGTCCGTCCGTCTGTTGAAAGCACGCTAGCACGTAAACGAAAGGAGCTAGAACGTCCAAATTTTCCATAAATGCGTCTAGATCGATTGGGATTGCAACTGGGCGAAATCGGTCCAAAGGGAAAAATGTTTCCCTCACAAGGACTGAAAATACATAATACGTCTGCTTGTACATACTTGATATTGGGTATGCGCATTCCTCCTACAACGAAAACGTGCTCCATAAAGTGATTCTTATTCCTATGATACCTATCAAACAACAACAGCTAGAAACACGAATATAAAAGTATGTCGTACTTTTAAGGGGTAAAATGGGAATTCAGGGATAAAAATAGTACCAACCAAACGGCTGAACCTAAAATAATGAAATTCGGTGATTGCCGAGACACTAAAAGAGATTTTAGAAAGCTGTACTTGTAAGGGGGTATAATGGAAGGAAGGGGATAAAAATGGTACCAACCAACTAACCGCTGCTAGAATCATGGAATTTGGTGTATACATTCCTCTTACTGCATAGAAACGCAAAATAAAAAAAGATTTTTCCGAATTCGTACTTTTTTCTTTTACGGTAAAAATTGGTTGAAAGTATTTTCAAAAAATTTACTTTTGAACCTAAAATAGGATGGGAATACAACCAACTGTATCACCCACTATTTACCAATATTTAAGGTATTTAAGCTTTTTTGAAGATTGCTATCATATACGGGGGTTTCCAACAAAAGGTGTTATTTTGAATTACCTGTTATTTCGGTAGCTGTCACTTTTGAAGCTTTTATTCTTTGACATTTGACAAGTAGAAACTGCGTCACTACTAAAAATAGAACGATACACGCTTCAACAAAGCATTGGAATTATTAAAATTCATAAATGAAAATGATCCGGAATTCCATCGAAAAACCAACCATTTCCACCTCGGTGGCTACGTCGACAAGCAAAATTGTCGCATATGGGGCTCGGAAAACCCAAGAGTTATTGTTGAGAAGCCTATCCATCCTCATCGTGTGACTGTTTGGTGCGGTTTATGGTACGGCGGTGTCATTGCACCTTACTTTTTCGAAAATGAGGTTGGATCAATAGTTACGGTGAATGGATTGCGCTATCGAGAGATGATTAATGATTTTTTATGGTCGTAGTTGGATTGTATTGATCTGGACAACGTTTACTTTCAACAAGACGGCGCTACGTGCTACACAAACAACCATTGCTCTTTTACGGGAAAAGTTTCCGGACCGTGTTATATCTCGAAGAGGTGATCACAATTGGCCACCGAAATCTTGTGATTTTACACCTTGCGACTTCTTCCTTTGGGGCCATGTGAAATATAAAGTCTATGCCAACAGCCCATCGTTGATTCAAGACCTCAAAGATAAAATTCGTGAGGCTATCGAGGACATAGGGCAGCCACTTTGCGATTTGGTTATGGAAAATTGTATCAAAAGAATATGGTCCTGGTGGCCATTTGGCTGATGTTGTTTTTCATTATTTCATTATTTGTTTTGGTTTGGCTATGTTAAAAAATGGTATTTTCCTGTAATGTTACTGCACTTCTCCTCTGTGGAATGCAATCCATGGTGAATGGTATATAAAGTTCGGCCCGGCCGAACTTAACACCGTTTTTACTTGTTCAGTTTTATATTTTCTTAAAACACAAATAAATATATATAAATAGATCTTCATTATGCACAGATAAAACGGAAATATTGTTTCAATTATAGGTTAAACGGGCGCTCCGAGTTAGTAGCGTGCTCGGCTATCAGCATAGTGGTTGTGGATTGGATTTCCAACTGAGGCTCTGGTCTGTCGCTGCAAGTACTAGCTTCGTCACCCGGCTCAATCCCTGGACCCAAAATTAGAACATAAATTTACTTTGTATTGTAAATAAAAATAAAAATAATGAATTTCATACAAATATAATTATAATTAAATTGTAGTCAAAGTAGTGGATATGGAGAAGTCGCAAAGAAATGAGATAAAACAATTATTTGTATACCTTTACTATGGTATTATGCTGTTTTGCATTTGTTTGTAAAATCCAAAGGGAAACGATTCGATTTAGCAATGTCCGTCTGTCTGGAAATTGGAAATTGTCATGAAATGGCAGAATTTAACTTTTTTTTCTGACAGTGACGGTTGTTATTGAATATGAAGAATTGCCGCTCTAAACCCACATATCTTTTGGGTGTTAGCCTTATTATAACCTAACTCTACAGAGTAGGAGGGTATATATCATTTGGGACAGAAAAAAAGTGTAACATATTGAAGTAGTGACTGAAGACCTTAAGTATATTTGGACCAAATCCGTTTCAGTGTGGCTGGTGTACACGATAACTCTCGAAAGGAGTTCAGGAATCAGTTCAAACGCTGTACATGGTAACATTTTTCCTAAACTTAGTTTAAGTTCGAAGTTGGGCGAAATTGCACCCCCCCTTCCAGTACCTCCCACACAAATAACCCATATTCCTATATTAAATTAAAACCAGTGTAACTCCAAACGGATATTCGGAATCAGCTTTATGTTGGTATATGATAAAGATTTTATAATCACTTTAAGCGTAGAGAATATGGAGGGGTTTGTCACGCCCTCCCACACAAATCACCCCATCCTACCTAACATTAAAACTGTTATAACTTCTATACGGATGATCGGAATACTCTGAAATTTGATCTTTGGCAATGCTTTTGTGGACGTTTCATACACTTGCAATATGGACAATGCTGCCACATCCCATCTGGTACCTCCCACACAAAGTGGCATAATCCTAAAATAAAACCGATATAACTTCCATAAGGGTAGCCTAAATCAATTTGAAAGTTATTATTATATATAATCACATTAGACATAAACAATAGTTATGTTTTAGCCTTGGTAAAATTACATCCTTTATAACTTTTATACTGGTGCATGGAATCCACTATGACTTCATATGGTTTTTACAATTATTTTATAAATATGGAAGCTGGGTCCAATTGGCACTACACTCCGAAAAAAGTGAACTATATTCCAGTAAAAATGTACAAAATTTAATGAAATTGGTGTTTGTTTGGTACCCAGTATGCCTTTACTCCATTGTAGTTTATTTTTTACTTGAATTTTACTTGATTTGAGTATGTACGTATACTCAAATCAAGTAAAATGTATTCAAAATGAGTTTTATTTACTGATTTGAACTACAAATGTACTTATATTAATTACATTTCTCAGACTCAATTTCAGTATGCTTCAGTATCAAAATTTTTTTCAGTGTAGTATCTCCCACAAACATACTCCGGCGCTAAGCAAAATTTATGTCCTTCCATACACATGATCTCTGAGAGTTAGGGTATATAAGTCGGTTTACCCGACAGACGTTTTATTACTTGTTTTATATTTCAGTAAAAGTGGACAACAACGCAATGTCCCTTCCGATTGGTCTTCTGGCCACTCTAGATTCCACTTACTAAAGCCAATATATATGAAGTTGGAACATTTCGTTGTATTTTTTGCTAGCAACAGCTACAGTGACAGAATATCACACTTGTTTCGTTGGTATATGGTGATCATCACATGCAGGAGTAACATATTGATATAGATTTTCATCAGATTGGAAATAAAATAACAAGTATTAAGTTACATTTGGTTGATGCTAAATCAAAACAACAGTTTTGCTTATTTCTGGTTTACGCTATATTTTCGCACTTTCATATCCATAAATATTTCAAAATCTTTAAAGGCAATAAAACAATAAAAGAGAAAGAAATAAAATTATTATGTGCGAACATGATATTGAAAACTAATTTCATGTTCGCTCTTACTAACTTTTTATTTTATTTTAAAGATTGCTGGACCATAAAAAGGTGTTATTTTGCATAACGTAGTAAATATGTGGCTGGTTTAAATTGCAAGTCATTTCTTAGGGCTAAAAGTAAAAATGTGTTAATACTTTTGGCAGAAGAAATGATCTTGTTTCAGAGCTATTTTAATGAAAAATATTTTATATATTCAAATACTTCAAAATATTCAAAATATTTTTGCGTTTTTTTAATTTCTTCCACTAAGAGAAATAAATCCGTAAAATAAATGTGTACATTCTTCAAATCGTAGACGCGCAAATTTTAACTTTTTGGGGGAAAATGGTACCAATCACATGCTGCAGCTGCAAACATGCAGTTGTTTGAATATGTAAAAGCTCAAAGAAATTTTGGAATATTGTACTTTTACTGGACGACATGGTAACAATCAAACGACTGGAGGTACTATCATGAAATTCGATTTATACATTTTTCTGACTTTAGACGCGCAAAAAGAAAGGCTGCAAAAACAGGGAAATATGTATTTTATTTATCAAAGGCTTTCAAAATAAGTTATGTTGGTCCAAAATAATACATTTTTTTAAATTATTCTTTAAAATATTTATTACAAGCAAAGTTTATACGGCACGCTTGGTGACATAATAAAGCTAAAAAACCCCAATTTCTAATAAAACAATTTTGAGTGTAAAATTTGTTAAAATGTGTGAGAAACTGTTCAACAAATTCGAAAGAAGAAATTACCTTTTTCAATTTCCAAAATCTGAAAAAGGCGAAAATCTGTAATACGAAAAATAAATTATTATACCCTAACTCTACAGAGTAGGAGGTATATATCATTTGGGACTAGGGTTTGCATTTTCCCATACATTTTATTTCTCGGGAAACGGGACAGCACGGGAGTTCGTCAACAAATTGTTCACCATGAGTTAAACTTATTTTTTTCCAATGAAACATTCACATTTTATTAAAGTAAAATAAATATTTATTTTACAATAAACCTCTTACGGAATTCATATAATAAAGTGCAACGTGAGAACAATTCTTTTCAAGTTTCAAAATTAATAAAATGTATGTACATATATATGCAAGCAATGCATTTATGGTATCATCAGATATTTTATTGAAAAATGTGGACGCGACGGAGAACGTCAACAGATTTAGGCTTAATTGTCAGTAGATCATTAAATAAAATGTTTAAGTTGCCTGGTCTATGTCCTGTCGCGTCAAAAACTTAAAATTCTTTTTTTAGGCAGCTATCTTGGCTTTTTAATACAATATTGTTACTTGAGTTTTCTATAGCATTGTTTACAACGCCTTTCATATTGGCAGGCAAAATCCGAAAAAATGGATTTTTGGGTGTATGTCAGAACGCAGCTTAAAAATATGTTGTCATCCAACTGCAATATTCGACATACCTAATTAAAAGCGATAATTTAGCTCATTATTGTGCAATATTTTTAATTTTATTGTGCAAATGATGGGAAAATGTGCCAAGAAATATGTAAAAGTTTCTACTGAATTCCCGCGGGATTCCCGTACGAATTTGCCGGGATACGGGAAATGAAAAATATGCGAATTCCCGGGAATTTTCCCGCGGGAAATCCCGGGATGCAAACCATATTTGGCACAGATAAAAGTGTAACGCATTGAATCTTAAGACCCCAATTGAATCATTTTTCCCAAAATTAGTTTAAGTTCGAAGATGGGCGAAATTGCCACGTTCCTTCTGGTACCACTCACGCAAATGACCCTATTCAAATTAAAACTATGTCAAATTAAAACTAATGTAGCTTCCACACAAATCTTCGCAATCAGCTCTTTTTTGGTATTTGATAATGCTTTTATAATCACTTTAAGTTTACTAAATATGGCGGGTTTTGCCACGCCCCACACAAATCACGCTAAACTACGTAAAATTGAAACTGTTATAACTACTATATGGATGATCGGAATACTGTGAAATTTGATAGTTGGCAATACCCTTATAGAAGTTGCATTCACATATAATATGGGCGATTTTGCCACACCCCTTCTGGAACCTCCAACACAAAGTGACATAAACTTTGTTTGAAATAAAACCTATATAACAACCATACGGGTATACCAAATCATTTGCAATTCTATATTTGAAAATGTTTTTATAATCACTTCAAACCTTAAAAATATTTACGCTTTAGCCACGCCTCTTCAAGTACTTCCCACACAATTGTCTATATCCTAAGTGCATGGAATCCACTATGACTTGATATTTCATCATGTTTTACAACTTTTTACAAATGTGGAATCTTCTAGAACTATGTAAAAATATGCCAATGCCAACTATGTAAAAATATGCCAATAAAACATAAAAACAAAAATAAACATTTTAATTTTAAATTTAAATTTAATGTGTTGTCATTAATTTTGGTTCAAGACCAAAGGTTGTGCTGAAGTCTTCAGCAGAACCCAAAATTAGCAAAAAGGCAAAGTGAGACCTTTATTGTTGCAGCTAAAAGTTGAGAGCGATGCGAGCACATGCATAACATTGAATTGGCAAAATGAGATATTTAGTGTGTCGACTTAGTTCGGTGGAATATCTTGTTTATCAGCGCTTCTCATTTGTCATATGTGACCGCTGGTACTAATATGAATCCTGATTTAAGTCAAAGACATACATTCGTTGCGAAAGTTCTGACGAGATGGGGTAGCGCCCATCGAAACAACTTTTAGCTGCAACAATAAAGGTCTCACTTTGCCTTTTTGCTAATTTTGGGTTCTGCTGAAGACTTCAGCACAACCTTTGGCCTTGAACAAAAATAAATGACAACACATACAACAATACATACAAACAACATTTAAATTTAATTTTAATTAAATCGAAAAATACGAAAAGTAGTCAACTTTTGCCTAATTACTAAAATATATTTGATGTAAAGTTTATGTCTCAAAATAATCCTTAATTCCTTAGTGAGTCAGATGCTTACTTTTTGATTTCCAACACAATCTACCCTACCCTAAATTGATTATGGCCTAAAATAGTAACGCCACACTGATAACCACAACATATGAAGCGCAAATACAAGTCTACCTACAAGACCAGTATTTTAATTACATCAGTTTCTTTTACACAAATATCCGCTTGCTTTCATATCCAATAAGTGTTTAAAGACTTCATTAATAACAAGGTAACAAGAAAGCAAAAAACCAAACAAATAATATTTCTACGAAAAAGGCGGCCACCATCGATCATATGATGCCATAATTATATGCACGGGAATTCACAGATCGAGCCAGACGGACTTACCATATTAAATACAGACCAATTTAAGTGAATTCAAATCAGCTGCCATTTGTGTAGTACTGCTTACACGACTCAAACACTCAGTTACTTGTACGTGGCGATCCAAGCAATCTCTTTTATTTTTTTTATTTTAAATGATTTTTGCTGTTCGTTCGTTATGTAAGAATCAGCGAGACTATGCCAAGCTAATTACCGCCGCTAATTCTTTTGCAGCATTCGATACTGTCAAAGTATATTTCGATTAAAATTGCTTACATAGCGGGAGGTATTTCGCCATAACTTGACAGATGTCTGTTAGTAAGTTGGCGTTTTTTCTTTGTATAAACACGAAACTCAACTTACAAAATACCCAACGGCGTTAAATAGCGATTGATATTGGCGACCAGTTGCCGTCCCACGAACATAAGATAAAGCGACCTTGAAATTATGCACATACAGAAGCGTGTCCCGTTCATCTCAAACGATGTGTAGTAACGTGATGATCATGGGAAAAATATAAAATAAAAAATAAATATATTTCCGAAGCTAGCGGCGTTTAAGTTGCGTTACTAGTGCTTTTGCTAGTTTTTTGTTTAAAATGGCCAAAAAAGTTTCATAATGTAAAGTTTGTGGTGGGAAAATATTTAAACAAATTAATCTAAGTGATTTTAGTTTACAGCATTTTGTTTAAAATTCCAAAAGAAAATATATTTTTCTTTAAAACAAGACAACAAACGGCGATAACAAAAGCCACAACAATTGTTTAAAATTTATTTAAAAAAAAAATAAAATAGTTTTATCTTCACATTTCTGGACATTGCCTGAATAACCATAAATTATAAGTCCAAAAATGTTTATACCATTCACAAGGGTTTTATGTCTTCGAGAATTTGTTTCTACTAGGGTATTATGTCTTTTTGTATTTGTTTTTAACACCCATTGTTAAGTATACCATTAAACAAAGCAAAGAATAATTTTAGTCAAGAACAGCATCAACTTTTTTGTTGTTTGTTTATTTGTTGTTTTAATTATTTCTCTAAAATATTTTGAAAGTCGACCTTATAACACTTAAAAAGTAATTTTTGATTACATTAAGGCAACGGCATGCCTTCAACGATGTTTATGTATACAGTAAAAATATTACTAAAATTTCAATTTTTATTTGAAGGTTCCTCCAATATTTGTACTCTCCTTTGGGAAATGGAGATCCGATCAAACCCGTTTAATTTGTAATTAATGATATTTGTGATGGAACATGCACATAGGAACAGTGGTTTTGGAACAATATCCAAATATGGGTAGGCTTTCATATAAATGCAAAAAATACAAAACGATAGCTTTTAAAACAGTTCAATAAGGATTTTATTCACCAAAAATATTAACAACAAATGAAACAACGAACCTAATTCAATGACAATAGTAAAACGAATATTTGAAACTTGAAATAAAATTACAGGGTAGTGAAATAATAATAAAGAATACTGTAGAGGCACCAACGTGGTAACATCAACTACCACAGCAAATGGATTATACATATATTAAAAAGTACAAAAATAGAAAATATTAATATTCGAACTATGAAAAAGGCATAAGGATACATGTAGAAAATATGACGCTTATTTTAGAAGTAAAGGAATTAAAAACAAGTAAAAACGGCGTTAAGTTCGGACAGGCCGAACTTTATATACCTTCCACCATGGATTGCATTCCACAGAGGCTGTCCATTTTCGTAGAAGTGCTGTAACATTACCGGAAAATATGTCTTGTCATTTATTTTGGTTTAAGACCATAGGTTGTGCTGAAGTCTTCAGCAGAACCCAAAAATTAGCAAAAAAAAATTAGCAAAAAAGGCAAAGTGAGACCTTTATTGTTGCAGCTAAAAGTTGACTGCGCAGTTTCGATGGGCGCTACCCCATCTCATCAGAACTTTCGCAACGAATGTATGTCTTTGACTTAAATCAGGGTTCATATTAGTACCAGCGGACACATATTTCAAATGAGAAACGCTGATAAACAAAATATTCCACCGAACTAAGTCGACACACTAAAAATCTCACTTTGCCAATTCAATGTTGTGCATGTGCTCGCATCGCTCGCAACAATGCAAAGGTTGTTGTTGTACGGTATGTCCCGTCTTCACTGTACCTCGTGTGTATTGTTGTTGTTTGTATGTATAGTTGGTCTGTTATGTTGTATGCCTTGTCATTTATTTTGGTTTAAGACCATAGGTTGTGCTGAAGTCTTCAGCAGAACCCAAAAATTAGCAAAAAAAGGCAAAGTGAGACCTTTATTGTTGCAGCTAAAAGTTGACTGCGCAGTTTTTTGCTAATTTTTGTGTTCTGCTGAAGACTTCAGCACAACCTATGGTCTTAAACCAAAATAAATGACAAGACATACAACATAACAGACCAACTATACATACAAACAACAACATTACCGGAAAATTTAATTTTTTAAATGTAGACAAACCAAAAAATATAAACATTGAAAAAATAATTTTATAGATAAATATAATATTTTTATTATTTCAAACCACGCTTATAAGGCAAGGCTATCATTACGTTTATACTATATATATCGAAATAATACTTCAAATCAATTCCAAAAGTAAATATAAGACAGAAATCTTCAAAAAAGTGCTTAAATACCATAAATATTGGTAGATAGTCGTGCTACAGTTGGTTGTATTTCCATACTATTTTAATTCCAAAAGTACTAATTTTGAAAATCCATTATCTGATGTACACAGGGTAAGATAACCTTACTTCATGAGTGAACCTACTTTTGCCGTAAAAGCAAAAAAGAGCGAATTTGGAAAAATCTTCATATTTTGAGTGTCAATGCAGTCAGAGGAGAATGCACCGAATTTCATAATTCTAGCTGCGGTCATTTGGTTGGTACCATTTTTATCCCTTTTTCCATTTTACCCCTTAAGAGTACGACTTTCTAAAAGCTCTTTATTTTACTAGTCTACGAAATTAGAGTAATGTACACACCGAATTTCATCATTCTAGCAGTAGCCGTTTAGTTGGTACCATTTTTAACCCCTTTTCCCATTTTACCCCCTTAAGAGAACGACTTTCTGAAATCTCTTTATTTCACGTGTCTACGCAATTAGAGGGATGTACACACCGAATTTCATCATTCTAGCTGTAGCGGTTTAGTTGGTACCATTTGCATCCCTCTGTTCCCATTGTATCCCTTGGAAATTGGAAAAAACATTTATTTTTCGTGTCTACGCAGTCGCTGGAATGTATACACCGAATATCATGATTCTATTTGCAGCCATTTGGTTGGTACAATTTGTATCCCCTTTTTACATTTTACCTCCTTAAAAGTACGAATTTCGGAAAATCCCTAGATTTTACGTGTCTATGCAATCACAGGAATGTATTCACCGAATTTAATTATTCAGGGAGCAGCCGTTTGGTTGGTACCATTTTTATCCCTCTATTCCCATTTTACCCCGTAAAAGTACGAATTTGTAAAAAATACTTTTATATTATGTATCTATTTAAATACATGAATGTACACGTGTTCCTAGCTGTTGTCGTTTAATAGCTACCATTTTTATCCTTTTTTGTCCCATTTCACCCCCTATGAATAAGAATCACTTTACGGTGCACGTTTTTGCTGTAAGGGAATTGGGCATATCCAATATCAGGTAAATATAAGCATATATTTTGAAAAGACATGCTTAAATACTCTAAATATTAGGGATTATTTGGAGATATTCAGACATTTTTCCCTTTGCACCGATTTCGCCCAGTTGCAATCCCAAACGATCTACGACTATAAGACACATTTATAGAAAATTTGGACTTCCAGCTCCTTCCGTTTAGATGCTAGCGTGCTTTCAACAGACAGACGGATGGACGTAAACGTCTAGATCGTCTTAGAATTTAATGACGATTAAGAATATTTACTTTATAGGGTCTCAGATCGATATTTCAAGGTGTTACAAATGGAAAGACAAAGTTTGTATACCCCATCTTGGAGGTGGAGGGTATAAAAATATTTCAAAACTAACAATAAAACTATCAAAATCCTGTCTTTCTATTGAACCAGATTACAACGTTTTGATATGGGTCAGCTCGGGTCAGATTTTAATCTCTAGCGGTTTCATTCTCAATACCATACACACCGCTAATTATTTTCAAGAAAAATCTGATTTATAGAGATTATTTTGAAAGCGTTCAGTTCACGAATAGCTAAATATTTTGGGAGAACGAATAGAACAAACTAAACCTAAATTTTAGTTGGGATCATCGAAAACTTTTATTTTCAATTCTAGTTATTCGCACAATACTTTCGTCGATTAGGAGCATTTCTCTGAAATAGGGTATTTTAAGGATACAAGTGTCCTTGTTCTAACTTTTGCGATTATATTCAATGGTTAAAAACACCAACCACATGTATTCTGTCCAAATGTTGGTGTGTCCTTTGGCGTATTGGGACCAAAGCTATTTTCTCTTTTTTTACTTGGTAAAACTATCTGAAATTGCATTAACTTAAAAAATCCGCCTTCCATTTTCACCAAAGCTGCTGAGAAATCACGACTCTGTGCGACATGTACTTCAGGAAGGTGGATCATAACTTCTACATTTACAGATTTTACTCAATGTCCACTTTTTTCTTGTGATTTTTTCGTAATAGCAAAAAAAAGATTTTTCGAAAAAAAATTTGTAGACTGGAGTGACTTACACACAAAAATTCAAATTTCCAAAATCGTATTTTTTGGTTCTAAATGTGTAGAAAAGCGATTTTATTTATACCTCTTCCATAACAGTAACACTCTAATTGGAATACCCTTTACATTGGTTCATATGTGTTCATACCAGCTCACTTTCGGGATTATTCGCATGGCTCTTACTTATTCAAGGCATACCCGAGGTTCTGACATAATTGCACCTTTTGTATAATCACTGCGATGAAGGTTACACATGCTCTTTTTAACTTTATCAGACAAAGCACTCCCACTTGGTGTTAATACGTCAAGTCCACACTTTCATCGGAGATAAAGTTTTAATTTTGGTGTTGTTTTTTGTTTCTTTAAAAAATATCTACAATTGTAGGACAACTACCTGGGAAACAAACATTCGACACAGAGGCGTATTTTAAATTAACAGTATAATAAGATTGGCAATGATTCGAAAAGTACTCCATGTACATACAATCACGCTGCAGGGGTTTTCAGCGTTTCATTTAATCCGCTTTGAATTGGCTAATTTATGTACATAATCACCTCATTGCGCTAAAAAACAACAGGTCCCACCTGCATGACCTAACTCACTTTTGAATGTTTTCAATGTAAATACTAGCAACGTCACTCAAAATTGATTAAATTTGTTTTTTTTTCTTGTTTCGTTTCGTCTGTTGGTCACAATGCCCAATTTGGCTTTGCGAATGATCACTTTACTTGCAGTATTTTCTCCAGCGAGTAAGGCGCCAACACAAAGTGCAAAAATGTTTGCGTACTTTCAAAAAAAAAGTATTCAATGTATATTTGTTTTGTTGGCTGAGGTACGACTCAATAATAGGGTTGTAAGATTAAACACACACAAAGCAAGTTAAATTCAGCCGGACCGAATCGTATATGTACGCTCCACCATGGGAAGCATGTCATAGTTTAACTGGTACAGTAGATGGGCATGTATATTAAATCCAAGTTGTGAGCAGTTGTAAGAGTTGTGGTGACGACTTTTGTTTGAAACGCATTTATTAATTTTTAAACCCTCACTTTGTCATTCGGTTTGTAACACCTCGAAATATTCACCGGAGGCTCCATAAAGTATATATTCTGGGTCGTGGTAAAATTCTTAGACGATCTAGCCATGGCCGTCTGTCCGATAACCGCTGTCCGATAACCGCTGAACGAAGTAAGCTAGGAGGTTCAAATTTTCTCTAAATGTGGCTATGGTTGTAGACAGGTTGGGATTGAAAGTGGGCGAAATCGACCCAGAGGGAAAAATTTTTCCATAACAAGGACTGAAAGTACCTCTTAATATTTTGAATATTAAAGCAATTTGTTTTTAATTTCTGCTTGAAATTTGTTGCGTACATTCTGTTTAGGGCACATTTTTGAAGATTGTTGCCTAATGTTCTCTCTTTGATTCCACTTGAAGTTTTATATTTATACAGGGGTTTCCAACCACAGGTGTTATTTTGAATCATCCGGTATTTCGGCTGCTGTCACTTTTGAAACTTTTATTCTTTGACTTTTGAAAAGTATTAAACTACGCCATTACTAACAAGCAAGGAAAGGCTAAAGTCGGGCGGGGCCGACTCTATGATACACTCCACTTTCTATCCGAAAAAAATTAATTCGGTGAAAAAGTAAAAACGTTTGACAAAAAATTTTAATTCGGAAAGGACATTTGTATGGGGGTATATTAAAATGTGGAACGAAATAGATGAAATATAATATGCATAGTTTGGCCAAAATCGTTTAAACATGTGGGATCAACATTTGTATTTGGGCTATATCTAAATCTGAACTGATCTTATCCACTTTCACCATAGGTTTTTTTACTTGGATTATAAGCTGTTGCGCCAAATTTAAAGAAAATCGAGTACAATATGTGGATTCTAAAGCAGCAAAAGTCAAATCGTGAGCGACATTTGTATGGGGGCTATATCTAAATCTGAACCGATTTGCCTCAAATTAAATAGCGTTCGTCCTTGATCCACAAAACTTATTTGTCCCAATTTTTGTTAAGATCGGACTATAATTGCGACCTGTAATTTGATTACAACAATAGATGGACAGACAGACGGGCATTGCTAAATCGGCTCAGAAAGTGATTCTAAGTCTAACAATGGGTCTATCTCACTTCCTTTTGGGTATTACAAACAAATGCACAAAGACATAATACTCTCGTGGAGTGTATAAAAATGGAACGATACACGCTTCAACAAGGCATTGTAATTATTAAAATTCACTACAAAAATGGTGAAAATTTTGCAGTCACAGTTCGCAAATCTAAAGCGTTTTTGGATCGTCGTGAAGCACTTTGTCGGACCGCAATACCGCAAAATTGTCGCATCTGGGGCTCGGGAAACACAAGAGTTATTGTTGAGAAGCCTCTCCATCCTCACCGTGTGACTGTTTGGTGCGGTTTATGGTCCGGTGGGGTCATTGGACATTACATTTTCGAAAATGAGGTTGGATCAAATGTTACGGTGAATGGATTGCGCTATCGAGAGATGATTAATGATATTTTATGGTCGGAGTTGGATGGTATTGATCTGGACAACGTTTACTTTCAACAAGACGGCGATAAGTGCCACACAATCAACGAAACAATTGCTATTTTACGGGAAAAGATTCCGGACCGTGTTAACTCTCGAAGAGGTGATCACAATTGGCCACCGAGATCTTGTGATTTAACACCTTGCAACTTCTTCTTTTGGGGCCACGTGAAAGATAAGGTATACGCCAACAGCCCAGCGTCGATTCAAGACCTCAAAGATAGAATTCGTGAGGCTATTGAGGACATAGGGCAGCCACTTCGCGATTTGGTTATGGAATATTTCATGAAAAGGATGTGGTCTTGTAAGCTTGGTGGTGGTGGCCATTTGGCTGATGTTGTTTTTCATTAGTAACGGCATACCTTCGTCTTTATTATGAAATAAACACCCCATCATTTATCTCAAAAATGGCAACTTTCTTTGAATACCAAAATAACACCTCTTTTTGGAAAACCCTGTATATAGTAGAGGACTTTGTAATGTATTCATAGAATGATTTGTAAGGTACTACTTCTGAATAAGGCAATAATTTCCAGATTGCCAAAAAATATGAAATTGTAAACACTAGACTGGATCGAAAAAACAGGATTTTTTCATAGAGTAATTTTAAAATTCGTATCTTTTTGTGGTAGTTTATACAAATATATTTCTGTGCGATTTCAAGCAAATTGCGTCTAGTTTAATATAAAATAATCAAATATTATAAGGTATATGTTTTCCTGATTCCCTATAATTTTTTGATAATTAAAAAAAGTGTCTCTTATATTTTTTAAAATAAATGTTTATTAACAGATACTACTGTCAGTATCACGCTCATGATGGAGTTCCTAGTACTTACTCTACAACAATTATAAACGCAGTCGAAATTAAACATATTTAGTAGAAATAATTAAAACAACTTAATTGAAGCTGGCTACAAAAAGGTGTGGATATTCTCGACTAAAATTAACCTATGGCCTAGTGCTATTTTTAATGCATTTTTTATAAAATCCGCTATAACTTTCACATTTTTGTATGTGTTTTAAATGTAATATATTCAAATTTTAGTTATTTCTTCTAACGAAGGATTTTTTGTTTTTGGTAATCATCAGTGATCCTTCTGTCTGGAATGCTTGCGTTAACATGTTGTTGTCAGTCGTATATGTATTTACATTTTATGAAAATTCATATAATAAATATATAATTTAGAAAGGGCGTATCTCGATTTTTCGTTTCTTTGCAGGAGGAGGCATTTTTAATAAAACAAGTAAGAAACGCCAATCGCCTACACCGACTTATATATACACTCATTCTTAGAGAACATATATATGGAAGTTGTAAGGACTTAAATGTTACTTACGGCCGCATTTATAAAACAATTGTAAAAAACATTATCAAATATCACATCATTACGGATTCAAGGCACTAGTATAGAAGTTATAAATAATATAATTGACTTAGGGACGTGGCAAAATCATAAATATTTTCAAGATTTAAAGTGATTATAAAAAATGTTTAAATATAAAATTACAACTGATTTCAACCGGTTTTATTTTATCCAGAGCTTATGCCAATTTTTGTGGGAGGTACCTGTAGGGATGTGACAATATCGCCCAGGTGAATGGATGAAGATTTCCAAATTTCAGAGTAATCCGATCATTCGTATAGAAGCTACAAGCTTTAATTTTACGTACATTAGGATGATTTGTGAGTACTAGAACGATCGTGGCAATGTCAGCCATATTTTGTACGCTTAAAGTGATTATAAAAACTTTATCAAATACCAAAATGTAGCTGATTCCGATCATCCGTTTGGAAGGAAAAATATTATCATAAGTCCTTATCTCTCCTTTCGGGGATACTCCTTATCGTGAACACCAGCCAGACAGATGGAAGGACATGGCTCAAACAGCTTAAAAGTTCGTGGAACATATTTGGTCCACATATACTTATGTCGCTCCTTCAATGTATTACACTTGTTTCCTGTTCCAAATGATATATATTCTGTATAGTGAGGGCATAAGTAAAAATCATATTTTATAATGAAACATTTTTTTCACTGAACCAGCACTGTCCCCTATAATTGCTGCGTATTAATTTGGCGGAAGGATGATAAGGTATTGGTAGGAGGAAAGATAATTAGCGGGGTATGGGCGAAGAAATGCGGCCGGCTGTCAAATCGACAACGAATTGGCAATCGAAAGTTCTCACGGGGCAATACAATGTTCTCACGGGCGATATAAGAACACTGGGCTGGGTCGGGGTCCATGCCAGGTTTTTCCAGTCACCCCACTAAAATAAAGTTTGGATTGTTTAATGATATTTTGAGAAATATTTCGTTCCTAGATCAAGCCGTCTGTGAGCTAAATGCTTCTGAATATACCATGCATGTTTTTCGCGTGTAATTTTTTGTGCTGCATTCTTGCCAATTTATTCTGAAATAATAGACTTTTGAAACCACTTTAAATATAAATTTTGATTATTGTCTTAGAGTTACTTATTGGTCGAATTATTGGACCTTTATAGTAATTTTTTTGTGTTTGTTCATAGTGGCAACTGAAATTTGTTTTGTATTTGGTGTTAGTGTTTTATAAAAAATAAATAGCGGTAGTCAATACATTTCGAATGATGCCTAAATTATGAACATCGGAAGGAAAATGAAGTCGCAGCGCTCATTTTTGTATAAAAGGAGTTCGAACATTCTGGCTTTGACTCTGATAATCCATCTCCTGTTTTAAATTTTTTTTTTTTTTCGTCCTATATTCATCATTAAGGAATCATTCGAAAGGTATTGATTCCTTCTATTTATTTTTCATAACACCTTTTACAAAATGTTTCCAAGAAATATTAGTTTTTAGCAGTCAACTTGAAAAACCACAAAAAATCGATATAAACATCAAACAGTACGACCAATGAGTCATTGTAAGTCAAGAATATTTTTTTTATTTAAAGTGCTTCCAAGTGTATATTAATTAAGAAAAATTTAGACAAAAATGCGACATAAAACAAGTAAGGAAAGGCTAAAGTCGAGCGGGCCGACTATACGATAAACTCCAATTTCTATCCGAATACAATTCAATTCGGTAAAAAAGTGAAAACGGTAAGGATTTTTGTATGTGTCCTAATCATGGACTGATATGACCTGACCCAATTTGTCAAATCGAGAAGAATATTTGTGTCGGGGCTACATCCAAACATGGAATGAAGTGACCTACTTACACATGCTCAATTTGAAGAGCATCTTTTGAAATATGTGGCATCTAGAGTGAAAAGAGTCTAAACGGGAATGAAATTCATATGGGGGCTATATCTAAATCTTAACCTAAAAAATCCCAAAAAACTTTGTTGTGCAAAGTTTCATTTGGTTCTGGCTACAATTTCGACCTGTAATTTGATTACAAGAATATATGGACGGACATACAGACAGACAGATGGACATTGCTAAATCGATTCAAAAAGTGATTCTAAGTCGGTCGGTATAATTAACAATGGATCTATCTCACTTCCTTTTGGGTGTTACAAACAAATGCACAAAGACATAATACTCTCGTGGAGTGCTTACAAATTACACGGGAAAAACATGGTTTTAGAGGTGTTTTCAGGAGCGTTTAGCTCACAGATGGCTTGACCCAGCGACGAAATATTTTACAGATCATCTTTAAACAATCCAATCTTCGTGATCACGAATATCAGAAAACTATCACAATGAAAGTATCGACAGAACAACGATACACAACAACACCATTGCCTCCTCTGGGCACGGTCAAATAGCTCCAGGGTAAATTAACTGTTGTATTAACTTGATTGAATGATATTGAAATTCGAAACATTTGTAACCGTCTTTATTAGTTTTCAATTAATATAATAGCTCTTATATTTCCAAAATGATAGTACAAATTTTTATTATTACAAATTTGAAAAAATAAGGACTACATACAATTATAGGACGAGTCTACTACAATGTTTATATATCGTGATAGTCAAACATCAGTAGTTCTCTTCAAAAAAAAACGTTCTTAACTACCATAAATATTAACGTTATTGGATGCATTATCATTCGATCTTTATACATCCACTAGGGTATTATGTCTTTTTGCATTTGTTTGCAACACCTAAATGGAATCGAAATAGAACAAACTTTTATTATACAGCTTAGAATGACTTTCTGAGCTGATCTAGCAACGTTCTCGTTTGTCTGTCCGTCTATCCATTTATTATTGAAATCAAAGTACAGTTCGCAATATTGTCCCATAGTAACAAAAATTAGCACAACATAGTTTTGCGTTTCAAGAAGGGATGCTATTTGAAACAAATCTGTTCAGATTTAGACATAGCCCCCATATAAATGTGACACATTTTTGGGTTCCGTAGTGTTATCTGTCCATTGTTCAAAAATATTACAAGTTCTGTTTTGTTTCCTCTGGATACAGTGTAAATAAAGCTATTATTTGGTTAGAGGCGGGCACTAATGTTGCTGGCAACAAAAATTGTTCAAATAATTGCGTGAAACTAAAGAACACGATTTACACCCCAGCACAAGTAGTTGGCAAACAAGATTTATAGCTTCATGCCATACAAGTGAATTGGGATAGTACCGGCAACGCAGAGCAAGACAGCGCCGAGGAAAGTAAAAGAAGCTGAACTCGAGAACAGAACAAATTCGATATACGAGCGGTAATAGAGCACAATAGAAATTGTTGCACTTCAATGCATTGAGGGTATTGTCTAATAAGAATGTACTATTACAATATATTTCTTCTTCTTTAGTTTTTGGTTCAATGGCAGTGTTTTGGCAAAGGATAGTTTAAAGATAGTTTAAAGAAATGTTTAATTTAAAAACTCTAGAAGTCTTTAAATGTAAGCAAATGTTGAGTGTTACAAACAAATATAAAACGTTGATTGAAGGATCGCAATTACGGTTAACTAAATTGCAAAATAGAGTAATTATTAAGGAAAGGCTAAAGTCGGGCGGGACCGACTATACACCCCGTGCCTACACATGGTTCTGATAGACATCAAAACTTGGACTTATATTATGCACATGGTCCAAATTTACTATAATATGGATCATTTGACGGAAAGCTGTTGGAATATGCAACTCTTGCATGTGATTGTGGGCTACATTAATAAAGACACCGGGTTGTTACACTTGTACTGTAGATGTTCCTAGCAGATTGAAGTAATGTCTATTTAGTCTTTATAGCGGTAATGGGTTACAGCGTACTGACATGCGTGTGAGGGCTATACATTAATCTAGAGAGGGCATTGGAGGGATCATTTGCATGGGCGCTTCACGATAGTTGTTCCGAGTTGAAATCTAAAATGATCTTGAAAATATGAAAAAAAATCAGATATAAAATGTGTATGGGGCCTATATCTAAATGTGAACCGATCTGACACATTTTAACCAGAGATATTTGTAGTTGCAATATTATGTTATGTGTCAAAAGAAAATTTAAATCTATATACATATATATATATAAATGAATCTGTACTTGTAAGTTGTTCATTATAGCAGACTAAACTACTGGACCGATCTTCTTGAAATTTTCACAGTATATTTATTGTGGTGAAAATAGACTATATAATTTTTTGTTATTTTCAGTGGGCATGACACAAATTGGGGATTTATTCGTTTTTTTATAAATTATGATATTCGGAGTACTGTTGCAGCGAGAGTCTTGAATTTTTGTGAAAGTTCACGAAATGTTAGTTTGCACAATTGTACCAAAAATGGGCGGTATTGGTGTGGGTGTGTCACCTCCCATGCGAAGTTAAAGCGTATTTTTGAATATTGCCAGTTCTATGACACCTAGAGTGCTGAAATTTTGTGTAAAAGCATCTAGCAGCAATGTGCGTAGTTGTGACAAAAATGGGCGGTATTGGAGAAGTGGGTGTGGCATCTCCCATACGAAGTTAAAACCTATTATCGAATATTTCTATGACACCTAGAGTATTGAAAATTTGAGTGAGTAGATCCAGTGTAAATAGTTGTGCAAATATGGGCGCAAAGTAGCCGTGACCGGTTTAATCGAGTTTATTCGACACCGAGATGGGCGGAAAGTGAACAATTTGATTGATTTTCTATATGTTTTGAACGTAGTACATTCGAAATCCAGGTATTCCATTAGGTAAATTCTCTTACGTAGGAAGTTTTTATACCCTCCACCTCCAGGATGGGGGTATACTAACTTTGTCATTCCGTTTGTAACACCTTGAAATATCGACATGAGACCCTATAAAGTATATATATTCTTGATGGTCATAAAATTCTAAGACGATCTAGCCATGTCCGTTCGTCTGTCCGTCTGTTGAAAGCACGCTAGCATCTAAACGAAAGGAGCTAGAACGTTCAAATTTTCCATAAATGCGTCTTATAGTCGTAGATCGGTTGGGATTGAAACGGGGCGAAATCGGCCCAAAAGGGAAATTTTTTTCCCTCACAAGGACTAAAAATACCCATAATAATCCCTAATATTTTAGCGTATTTAAGCATGTTTATTAGGGCGTACCTCAAAAAAAAAGTTCGCCGTACACCTTCGAATATGAAGTATTATTGAAAGGTAGTTTCAAAAAAAAAAATTTTATTTTTTTATGCCGAACGTAGGGGTCGCGCTTTTACATTTTTCTATATAACTTGTATTTATAAACGGATTTTAAAGTGTGATACATCGATGTTTTTGTCTCGACGAGGCCGATTTTTTTGTCTTTGAAGTCATTGAGCTCAAGCACCCCCTTCTGGTACTTACCCATCATTTCTCAGTTGCTACTACCCTAATGTACCACTCTAATAATCGAAAATTAAAGCTCGCATAAAATCATGAATCATGTTTGAGCTCAATGACTTCAAAGACAAAAAAATCGGACAAAAACATCGATGTATCACACTTTAAAATCCGTTTATAAATGCAGAAGTTATATAGAAAAATGTAAAAGCGCGACCCCTACGTTCGGCATAAAAAAATAAAAAAAATTTTTTTGAAACTACCTTTCAATAATACTTCATATTCGAAGGTGTACGGCGAACTTTTTTTTTTTTACTTGTAACCTGGTACGCTCTAATGTTTATACCCTACACCACTTCGTGGTCTAGGGTATTATAAGTTAGTTTCGCGCCAAATGTTTGTAACACCAATAAATAATTGAGCTAGACCCACCTTTAAGTATACCGATCGGCTTAGAATCACCAGCTGAGTCGATTTAACAATGTCTGTCTGTCCGTCTGTCCGTCTGCTGTCCATCTAAGCTTGTTCGCACTCTACAGGTCGCAATTGTTGTCCGATTGTCATGAAACTTGGCATAATTTATTTTTTCTGGCCAAGGACCATCGGTATTGAATTTGGAGGAAATCGGTTCAGATTTAGATATAGCCCCCATACAAATGTCGCTCCCGATTTGACATTTTCCGCTCTATAAACGACATATTGTACCCGATTTTCTTTAAATTTGGCAGAACATCTTATAATCCAACTAGAAACACTTATGCAAAAATTGGGTAAGATCGGTTCAGATTTAGATATAGCCCCCATACAAATGTCGCTCCCGATTTGACATTTTCCGCTCTAGAAAAGACATATTGTACCTGATTTTCTTCAAATTTGGCAGAACATCTTATAATCAAACTAGAAACACGTATGCAAAAATTGGGTAAGATCAATTCAGATTTAGATATAGCCCCCATACAAATGTCGCTCCCGATATAACATTTTCCGCTCTAGAAACGTCATATTGTACCCGATTTTCTTTAAATTTTGCAGAACATCTTATAATCTAACTAGAAACATCTATGCAAAAATTGGGTAAGATCGGTTCAGATTTAGATATAGCCCCCATACAAATGTCGCTCCCGATATAACATTTTCCGCTCTAGAAACGTCATATTGTACCTGATTTTCTGTAAATTTTGCAGAACATCTTATAATCCAACTAGAAACACCTATGCAAAAATTGGGTAAGATCGGTTCAGATTTAGATATAGCCCCCATACAAATGTCGCTCCCGATTTGACATTTTCCGCTCTAGAAACGACATATTGTACCCGATTTTCTTTAAATTTGGCAGAACATCTTATAATCAAACTAGAAACACGTATGCAAAAATTGGGTAAGATCGGTTCAGATTTAGATATAGCCCCCATAAAAATGTCGCTCCCGATTTGACATTTTCCGCTCTAGAAACGTCATATTGTACCCGATTTCCTTTAAATTTTGCAGAACATCTTATAATCCAACTAGAAACACCTATGCAAAAATTGGGTAAGATCGGTTCAGATTTAGATATACCCCCCATACAAATGTCGCTCCCGATTTGACGTATTCCGCTCTAAAATCCACATAGTGAACCGTTTTTCTTTAAAATTGGTACAACATCTTAGAATCCAACTAAAAAACCTATGGTGAAAGTGAGTAAGATCGGTTCAGATTTAGATATAGCCCCCATACAAATGTCGCTCCCGATATAACATTTTCCGCTCTAGAAACGTCATATTGTACCTGATTTTCTGTAAATTTTGCAGAACATCTTATAATCCAACTAGAAACACCTATGCAAAAATTGGGTAAGATCGGTTCAGATTTAGATATAGCCCCCATACAAATGTCGCTCCCGATTTGACATTTTCCGCTCTAGAAACGACATATTGTACCCGATTTTCTTTAAATTTGGCAGAACATCTTATAATCAAACTAGAAACACGTATGCAAAAATTGGGTAAGATCGGTTCAGATTTAGATATAGCCCCCATAAAAATGTCGCTCCCGATTTGACATTTTCCGCTCTAGAAACGTCATATTGTACCCGATTTCCTTTAAATTTTGCAGAACATCTTATAATCCAACTAGAAACACCTATGCAAAAATTGGGTAAGATCGGTTCAGATTTAGATATACCCCCCATACAAATGTCGCTCCCGATTTGACGTATTCCGCTCTAAAATCCACATAGTGAACCGTTTTTCTTTAAAATTGGTACAACATCTTAGAATCCAACTAAAAAACCTATGGTGAAAGTGAGTAAGATCGGTTCAGATTTAGATATAGCCCCCATACAAATGTCGCTCCCGATTTGACATTTTCCGCTCTAGAAACGACATATTGTACCCGATTTTCTTTAAATTTGGCAGAACATCTTATAATCAAACTAGAAACACGTATGCAAAAATTGGGTAAGATCGCTACAGATTTAGATATAGCCCCCATACAAATGTCGCTCCCGATTTCACTTTTTCCGCTTTAGAAACCGCATATTGTTCCCGATTTTCTTTAAAATTGGCACAATATTTTATAATCGAACTAGAACTAGCGTAAGAACGGTTCAGATTTAGATATAGACCCATACAAATGTCGCTCAGATTTAGACATAGCCCCCATACAAATGTCGCTCCCGATTTGACTTTTTCCACTCTAGAAACCACATATTGTACCCGATTTTCTTTAAAATTGGCACAACTTCTTATAATCCAACTAAAAACACCTATAGTAAAAGTGGGTAAGATCGGTTCAGATTTGGATATAGCCCTCATACAAATGTTGCTCCCGAATGTTTAACCGATTTTGGCCAAATTTTACATATTATATTTCACCCATAAGCAGACATGGTGAAAGCGGGTCACATCGTTCCAGGTTTCAATATACCCCCGTACAAATGTCCTTTCCGATTTAACATTTTTTGTCAAACACATACATTTACAGGATGCAAAAATCCTTGCCGATTTCAATTTTTTACCGAATTGAATTGCAATGAGAATTGTTTGGGTGATGCCCATATGTCCATACTTTGGTATGACTTTGGTATACTACTGTATAATTTGCATTTGTCTGTCGGACAATTGGATCAATTACCATATTATTTACCATATTCGTTAAATTTGACTAAAGATGAATTTATAGCATATACATTATATTCATATAATTTGTATGAACTACATTAAATTGCTCCCATTAAATACCTGGGTTTAGTAATCAAAGCGAGGTACATACGCAGGGAGTGGTGTAGGGTATTATATAGTCGGCCCCGCCCGACTTTAGCCTTTCCTTACTTGTTTTTGAATATGTCTGTTTATATTTGCTTGATATTTGGTATGCGCATTCCCCTTATAGCAAAAACATGCACCATAATGTGATTCTTATTTGTTGGGGGTGAAATGGGGCAAAAAAGGGATAAAAATAGTACATATTAAACGACAACAGCTAGAAACACGAAATTCGGTGTGCACATTCCTCTAATTGAGTAGATACGTAATATAAAAGTATTTTTTTCCAAATTCGTACTTTTAAGGGTTAAAATGGGAATAGAGGGATAAAAATGGTACCAACCAAACGGATGTACCTAGAATAATGAAATTCGGTGTATACATTCCTCTGATTGCATAGACAAGTAAAATACAGGGATTTTTCAAAATTCGTACTTTTTGGGGTTTAAATGAAAAAAGGGGATAAAAATAGTACCAATCAAATGAACGCAGCTAGAGTCATGAAATTCGGAGTATACATTCCTCTGACTGTGTAGACACGGAAAGTAAACTGATTTTTCGAAATTCGTACTTTTTGGGGTCAAAATAGAAAAAGGGGATAAAAATAGTACCAACCAAATGACCGCAGCTAGAGTCATGAAATTCAGAGTATACATTCCTTTGACTACGTAGACATGAAAAATAAAAGTTTTTTTTCCAAATTCGTACTTTCAAGGGATACAATGGGTACGGAGGGATAAAAATGGTACCAACCAAACGGCTGTACCTAGAATAATGAAATTCGGTGTATACATTCCTCTGATTGCATAGACAAGTAAAATATACGGATTTTTCAAAATTCGTACTGTTTGGAGTTAAAATGAAAAATGGGGATAAAAATAGTACCAATCAAATGAACGCAGCTAGAGTCATGAAAGTCGGAATATACATTCCTTTGAATGCGTAGACACGGAAAATAGACGAATTTTTCGAAAGTCGTACTTTTTGGGGTTAAAATGGAAAAAGGGGATACAAATAGTGCCAACCAAATGACCGCAGCTAGAGTCATGCAATTCGGAGTATACATTCCTCTGACTTCGTTGACACGGAAAATAAACGGATTTTTCGACTACTAAACTGCACTTCTACGAAAACCGACAACCTCTGTGGAATGAAATCCATGGTGGAGGGTATATAAAGTTCGGCCCGGCTGAACTTAACGCCGTTTTTATTTGTTGGTATTGGTAATAGAAAGGAGAAGAAGAACACTCAAATAAAATCAGTTTGATTTTTGACATTTCTTCCTTTATTCGCCGTAAACTAACGTTCTGTTCTTCAATATTCTCCATGGAGCATATCCAATTCTTTAGTATTTCAGGCAAGTATCTTGGTATATTACCGATCACAAGACAAAAAAAACAGTGTGAAACCTGATTTTACAGTTTGTTTTTCTGCCTGGCGAAGCGGGCGGGGGTCCAGCTAGTAAAATATAATTTAAAATATGTGGTCTCTAGACCGAAAAAAATCTTATCAGGAGCGAAATTCGTATAGGAGCTATATATAAATCTGAACCGATCTGACCTAAGTTCACAAAAGATTTTTGTAGTCGAAAAAAATTGTGTCAAATTTGAAGAAAATCGGTTGAAGTATGTGGTCTCTAGATAAGAAAAGTCAAATCGAAAACGAAATTTGTGTGATAGCTATATGCTTCAAATTAAACAGCATTCTTCCTTGGCACGCAAAACTTACTTATGCCAATTGTTGTATTTTGATAACAAGAATATATGGACAGACAGACAGACACAGAAAGTGATTCTAATCCGATCTGCATAATAAACGATGGGTCTATCTCATTTTGAGTGGAGGGTATAAAAATGTTGAAGGAAACAAAGAATTCGCATGGCTGATAATGTTATGGCGTCTCAAGATACATTCGTATAGAGACGAACATATTTTACATAAACAGGGGGTAAATATTTTAGAGTTGTAGTTGAGATGTAAATATTTTAAAATATAAAAGCAATATAAACTTTATAAAAAATAAAATTAATTAAATAAATTCACATAAATGATAAATACATTGAAATAGTAATTGTTAGAGAGTTTTAATTTTTTATATCGTGGTAAAACCATCGAAAATGAAGATTGATTTAATTAGGACCACGGCAACTTGCATCGAAATATGTCACTTTGCGAATGTCTTCCAATTTTCGAATGTCTTGAAATTTTGTTATTTTTTTGCAATTTCCGTCTTTGCTATCGTGCCACGATGTTTCAAAATATGTAATATTTCTGCACTAATTTCCTATATATTTAGTGCTTAAGGTGATCTACTTACATATAAATACAGACAAACAATGAATCATTAAACGTGTTTTTCTCCAATAAGGGAAAATGACGTATGAACCATTATAGTATTTAGCCATTTATTTATTGCTGTTGTCGTTTGACTGATATTGTTTTTATCCCTTTTTGTCCAATTTAACTCCCTAACATTATGAATTTGATCAACAATAAATTTTTGGTTCGTCTTCACGCTATAAGGGAAATGTTTGTACAAAATTTTAAGTCAATATAAAAATACTTAAAATATTAGGGGGTATTTTCAGTCCTTGTTAGGGAAAATAGTCCCCTCGGGACCATTTTCGCCCACTTTCAGTCCCAATCGATCTACAACCAGGGCCGTGCGCATGGGTTTGGGGGTACAACCCCCTCAGAGACGTTTCGAACATATACTTTTTAAAACCTTCTAGACTTTCTGAAGCAATAAAATATAGAATTTTTAAGTTATTTTTAAAATAACTCGTCTGAAATAATTTTATAGTAAAATCATGAAAACACGAAAATTACATAAAATATTGTGGACACTTTCTTTAATTTCGGACAAAGGTTATGAAAAAAAACGAATTGTGTCAATTTCAAGATTGTGTAATGCTAATTTTGCTAATAGACGCCAAATTGTTCGGAAAAGTTTCATTTTAATTAATCGACATTTGACTAGAGAAATATCTTATGAACTTTTAGTTGTGTATTACAATAAATGTTTGGAAATTTAATAACAAAATCTTTTAGTAATTTTAAAAAATGTTTAAGTTAAAAAATTTAAATAATGAAATCTGAAAACATTCTTAATAAAAGCAAATAATTTGCTTGATGCTAACCCATAGCTTAACTATCTAGTTGGAATGAAATTATTGAAATGTAATTTACCTCTAAATTTCTAATTATGCAAAAATCTATTGGTGAGACGAAATTCTTCGTTTCTTCGAAAAAGTATTGGAGATGTTCACAGATATCCAAAAATAATATGGAGTGGCTATTCGTATATTCCGTTTGCAATACGGGGTTTGTAGAGCGCTAAGATGTAACATTTGCGATGCGACATTTTTATGGAACTGTATCTATATCTGAACCGATGTGACCTATTTTCATCACAGATGCAACAACAACGGTTTCTGTTACTTCTAAATGTTTTGGGAGTTTGTAATGATAATACAAATCCATTTCGACAAACGATGAAAACTGTTTGATATATGTAAACATATTTCTCTTTGTTCATTTACAACAACTGATGACATGTTTAAAGCAAACGAACGCTAAAATACCAATTATTAGGATTATTTTGGAAATAAAATTTGTAGGTGTTTCTTCTTGCATTTCATCAAGTACAAAAAAACTGTATTTGTTATTCGAATTTATACATATTTAGGATTATAAAAATGAAGAAATATTTCCAAATATTTTTTATTTAATCGAAATATGCGTATAAAGATTTTGAGTAAACATTCTGCTACTCATGTCCTGTATAAATTAAAAACGCCAAAACTCATTAGATAACATATTTAGACCCATACTTTGTCACCATTGTATGCTGCCTATCGACAGACACTTTTCTGCTATTACTGCAGTCTTTTTGGCATAACAGCAGTTTTTCTGCAATCTTACATCACCATTCACACTGCTAAAGAGTTTGCAGTCTGCTAAAATTGGCTGCTGTTATTTCAAATATAAAAATAGATAAGCGTTCATAAGCGAGTTTAGCTCCTTTTAGATTACCTTCGGACAATATGAGTATCATTAAAAAGACAATCGCAATATATTTACGTTGTAATAAATTGCTTTATAATAACTTCTATTCAAAAAAGTAAGGAAAGGCTAAAGTCGGGCGTGGCCGACTACATGATACCCTCCACTTTCTACCCATTTACAATTGAAATCGGGGAAAAGTGATATCGGGAACGATTTGTGTATGGGTACTTATATGTCGTCTATAGAGCGGAAAAAAGTCAAATTGACAGTGAAATTAGTATGGGAGCTATATCTAAATCTGAACAGTTTTTTTAAATCAATTATAAGGTAGTGTGCCAAATTTGAAGAAAATCGGTTAAAATGTGTGGTCTCTGGAGTGGAAAAAGTCAAATCAGGAGCATCATTTGTATGGAGGGTATATCTAAATCTGTGGCGATTTACTTCAAATTAATTAGGGTTCGTCCTTGGTTTTTGTTAGAATCGGCCAATAATTGCGACCTGTACTTTGATTACAGGAATAGATGGACGGACGGACATACTTAACATACTTAATAAATGGTCTATCTCGCTTTCTTTTGGATGTTACAAACAAATGCACAAATACATAATACCCTAGTGGAGGGTATAAAAAGTGTTGTTAACTTGCATAAAATGTTTCTGTGCGTTAGGCTGGGTCGCTGTCCATACAAATGGAAAAACAATTTCCAGTCACCCCAGGAAAATAAAGTTTGGATTTAAACGCTCATGAAAACACCACTAAAAATCATGCGTTTCCCTTGTATTTTTTTCAGAGTTGCATTTTTGTCCAATTTTTTCTGAATTAATCGACCCTTGAAAGCACTTTAAATATAAATTTTGATTCTTGTCTTAGGGTAACTTATTGGACGTTTATAGTAATTGGACGTTTATAGTAACTTTAAAAATTTTTGTATTTTGTAAAAAATAAATAGCTGCCGTCAATACTTTCGAATGGCGCCAAAATGATGTAAACAGGAAGGAAATTGATGCAGCTGCGCTCATTTTTTGTAAAAAAAAGTTTGTAAATTTTGGCTCTGAAACCCCATCTCCTGTATTAAATTATTTCACAAAAATTGAGTAAGTGCCGTCGTTTTTCTTCCGATATTCATCATTTCCTGCTATATAATTTTCATAACATCTTCAGATTTTTTTTTTCAAAAAAAAATGAGTTTTTACATGTCACTTTGAAAAACCACAAAAAATACTATAAACGTCCAATAATACGACAAATGAGTTATTCTAAGACAAGTATAAAAATTTATATTTAAAGTGCTTCTATTAATTCATCAAAAAATTTTGGACAAAAATTCAACATAAAAAAATTACTCGGGAAAACATGATTTTTAGAGATGTTTTTAGGAGCGTTTAACTGACAGACGGCTTAACCCAACGACGAAATATTTTGCAGATCATCATTAAACAATCCAATCTTCATTTCTGGGGGGTGACCGCAGCAATTTATTTTCGTGACTCATCCTACAGTATATATGCTTAAAGTTTTTTCTATATTGCTAAAAATAGCAAACAGCTGTTTACCATCTCAGCAGATACAAATCTGATGTCTCTTTTCAGCAGAAAATCTGCTCTTTCAGTATACTTTCTGTTTTCTTTTACTGACAAATTCCTTTGAGTGTACTGATAGATGGATTACTGAAATTCAATTTTGTCAAAGATCCTGGTAATAAAATGTTAATGGTTTCCAAACGCTCACGTAATCACACGTCATTTATCATTGCGCCATAAACTGACTAGACTTCACGAGAGAAATTGAACATTGATTAAAAATTGACTAAAATAATTAATAGAATTTTCACTTGCTTTTTTTTTATAAAACTAGACGGGAAAATTATGCGCACGGGCCTGTCTACAACCATTATACGCAGATGTGAAAGATTTGAACAAACGGACAGATAGACAGACCAACTGGCAGACATGGCTGAATCGTCTTGGAATTTTACCACGAATATATATACGTAATGTAGAGGCTGCTTTAGTCCAAGGAAACCAGGGCCAATTTCGCCAGCTCTTATATTTAGTAAATCTCTTCATACATAAAAGAATGGCTGCCATTTTGCAGCTAACTACTTGTATTTTTTCAATACCTTATCGATCTTAACTAATAAAAAACGTATTTAAAGTATTTTCTAGAGAGAGCAAAATAGAGCTGAACGCATCTGGATGCATAATTTGTGTTTTTTAAAGTGCGATTCCACAAAAACTGAAATGCTAATGGGCATGGAATTCAGATGATGATACTGTGAAACCCACACCTTGATTCGATGCAGCAATCACATATCTAAATGGTAAAATAACAATTACCCACTCCCATGATTGGCAAATGTGAAAAGTGTTTTAAAACACAGCAAATGTACTTACATTGGCGCATTTTTGTTTATAAAGTGAATACGACGTTTGCAAGTTTATTTCCCCCTTTCTTGTTATGATTATTATTTAACATCTATTTACCAACTCTGCAGTATCATACTCGAAGTACATATAATAAATTTACACAAACATTTGTTACTTCACTTATGTATGAATGTATGTTTTTTTTGGATTGTGAGTATTTGGCCTGAAGGCATTGGTAGTTATGTGTGCGTCAGCAGATATTTAGAGTGATTCCCCAACCATATCCGGGAGAACTGCTTCACAGATACTAAGAGTGTGTGTTGCACAGCCCCAATTTAACTGCTTTTGTCGTACATACGAGTCAGTGTTGCCAATGTAGTGTATTTCACCCTAGATTTGTGGGGTTAGTGTTTTTCGAGGGTTGAAAGTTTAAGTTGTATTGCACAAATGATGACGAAAAATAAATGAGCGGTGAATGATTGATGATTGACTTACCAATCAAACGGATAAAGCTGGCATCATGAAATTCTTTGTGTACATCCCCCAAAATCCTTAGCAACGTAAAATGCATGCATTTTTCGAAAATCAAACTTTAAAGTAATAAAAGTGGGGGAAAAGAGACAAAAATGGTACAACAATGTTTAAGCTAGAATCGTAAACTTTGGTGTGAACATTCTTCTGATCACGTATACCAATGATTTTTTGAATTTGAACTTTTAAGAGTGAAGACGATCATAAAGGCATACAAATGGTACCAACCAAAGTGTTACCAAAGCTAGAATCGCGAAAATTGGTGATTCTATGTAAACGCGTAACATAAATGGATTTTTTCGAAAGTTTAATGGGGAATTGGAACAAAATGGATAAAAATGGTACCAACCAAAGAGTGACAGCTAGAATCGTTAAGTTCGCTGGTCACCTTTGTGTGACTATGTAGACGACCAACATAAATGAACTTTCCGAAATTAGTAATTTTAAGGGAAAATCGGGACAAAAGGGATAAAATAGTACCAATTAATCTGTTTCAGGAACAATCAGAAAAAAATAAAATGTTTGAAAGAAGGATAATAAGAACAAGTAAGGAAAGGCTATAGCCCGGAGGGGCCTACTATATGTTACTCTCCACTTTCTACCCCATAATAATTGAATTCGATAAAAAAGCGATATCAGGAACGATTCTTGTATATTTACTACATATATGTGGTATGGAAATATGAGTGGAAAAAGTCAAACCGAGTGCGAAATCTGATTCACTTCCACCATAGAACTTTATAGTTGAAATATAAGGTGCAGTGGGAAATTTGAACAAAATCGGTTAAAATATCTGGTTTCGGGAGCGAAAAAAGGCAACTCCGGAGCGAAATTTATCTGAGAAATATAAATAAATCTGAGTCGATCTGACTCCCTTCCACCACAAAAAAAAACTAAGGTGTTGTGTCCAAGTCGAAGGAAATTGGTTAAAATATGTGCTCGCGAGAACGGAAAAGTCAAATCGAGAGCGGTATTTGTATGGGTGTTATATCTAAATCTGAACCGATCTGACCCACTGCCATCATAGAGGTTTCTAGTAGAATTATAAGGCACTGTGCCAAATTTGAAGCAAACCGAGTAATATATGTGGTTCCTAGAGCGGAAAACATCAAATCGGGGCGACATTTGAATGGGGAATATATAAAGGGTGATTTTTTAGCTATTATCTTTTTGGCAACACTGGTTTAAACAGCTGACGCACGTTTTGTGTTTTGTTTCACTGTCAAACATCTTCAAACTATAATTAAACCATGAATCGTCTTACAAACGATCAACTCTTGCAAATTATTGAATGATCTGTTAAGAAAGTTCATCGCGCGCTTCCATCTTATGGTCAGTTTAAACGACCCACTGAAGCGGCTATTCGGGCTATTGTGACTAAATTTCGCACCAAATTTACGTTGTTGGACATTAAACCACCAACTCGCTTACGTAGAGAGCGAACTGAAGAAAATATCGCAGCTGTATCGGCCAGTGTTAATGATGACCATCAATTATCGATTCGTCGCCGTTCGCAGCAATTGGGCCTCTATTACTCAAAAACGTGGAAATGCCAAAATTGCACTAAGCGGATGGACCATTTGAGGCGCAGTCAAGGTCAACATTTGCATGAAATAATCTTCAAACATTAAATTATATGGACCGTACTATCGATTCAAATATAGATTTCATGCATTTTTCTGAAATTTATGTGTTTTTTTGAAAAACTTTCCTATAGCTTTAAAAAAATCAGCCTTTATAAATCTGAACAACACATTAATTAGCATTCATCCTTGGTGCACAAAACATCCTTGTGTCAATTCTTGTTACGATCGGACAATAATTGCGACCTGTACTTTAAATACAAGAACGGACGGACATTGCTAAATCGATTCAGAAAGTGATTCCATCTGTGGGTCTATCTCGTTTCCTTTTGGGTGTTACAACCAAATGCTCAAAGGCATAATAGCCTAGTGGAGGGTATAGAAATATATGGCCCAAAATATGAAGAATATGGAATCTATTATCATAGGACAAGCAATAAAATCGATAAAATAGCTGAAATAATGAAAACAAGAACCAAAGGTTAAGATGGCTGGGCATTTGCTAGGATGGCAATTCACAGACAACTAAGACATATACTATATGCCAAACCAGAAGACGGAATGCACACTCACAATTAAAGGGAATTATATTCTAAATGTCATGTTTCTAGCTGTTGTCATATTATTGGTACCATTTTTCCCCTTTTGGCCCATTTCACCTGATAATTAGTTTATTTAATTTCTGGCGCTTTCATTATACAAGAGGAATGTATACAGCACGTGCATAGAAATCTGGAAAAATGCTTAAATAATTTAAATATTGGGGGGTATTTTCAGTCCTTGTTAGGGGAAAAAATTTTCCTCTCGGCCGAGTTCGCTCACTTTCAATCCCAACCGATCTACAACAATTAGACACATTTAATGAAAATTAGAAACTCCTAGCCATTTCTTGCGTGCTTTCAACAGACCGGAAATAATTCACTCTAAAATATCAAAGGTCCATAACAGAACATACATATTTCTTAAAACAAAAATTGTTAAATTAGTGAAACTTAGTTCAATAAGATCAAAAAAGATTTCATTGTGTTAATCATGAAGCATAAGAATACAATATTTGTGTTATGAAATGTCTTCATAAACATAATGACGGATTTCATAGTTTTTATGAAATGTTTCACAACTTGCAACTACATGTTTAGTGTGTCGACTTTATTCGGATGAATGCTAGCTAGATCGGTTCAGATTTACATATAGCCCCCATACAAATGTCTCTCCCTATTTCACTTTTTCCACTTTAGAAACCACATATTGTACCCGATTTTCTTTAAAATTGGCACAACATCTTATAATCCAACTAGAAACACATATGCTGAAATTGGGTAAGATCGGTTCAGATTTAGATATAGCCCCCATACAAATCTCGCTCCCGATTTGACATTTTCCGCTCTAGAAACGACATATTGTACCCGATTTTCTTTAAATTTTGCAGAACATTTTATAATCGAACTAGAAACACTTATGGTGAAAGTTGGTATGATCGGTACAGATTTAGATATCGCCCTCATACAAATGTTGCTCCCGAATGTTTAACCGATTTTGGCCAAACTTTACATATTATATTTCACCAATAAACATACATGGTGAAAGGGGATCACATCGTTCCAGGTTTCAATATACCCCTATACAAATGTCCTTTCCGATTTAAAATTTTTTGTTAAACACATACATTTTTACCAAATTGAATTGTAATGAGATAGAAAGTCCGTCCGTCTTTAGCATTTTCTTACTTGTTTGGGAGATGCGCATATGTCCATACTTTGGTATAACACAAATGGGGTCCCATTCTGATCTATTACAGCTCTAGAAACTACATCTTACATCGGATCTTCATCAAATTTTGCAGATCATGGTATTTTTCAACCAGGAATACCTACCGTGAATGAGAAATATATAGGCCCATGTTTTGGACCAGGCCCAAAATGTAGTTATAGGGCCCCTTTTGAAATGTCGTTCCGATTCATCCTATTACTACTGTATAATTTGTATTTGTCTGTCGGATAATTGGATCAATTACCATATTATTAACCATATTCGTTAAATATGACTAAAGATTAATTTATAGTATAATTTATATGAACTACATAAAATTGCTCCCATGAAATAAATGGGTTTAGTAATCAAAGCGAGGTACATGCGCAGGGAGTGGTGTAGGGTATTATATAGTCGGCTTCGCTCGACTTTAGCCTTTCCTTACTTGTTTGTTTATATTGGAAATTTCAGTACAAATTATTAACATTTATGAAGCTGAGAATTTATGAACTTTCTTTATAAAATCTATGAAAATTTGCATAAATCATACCATGAAAAAAAATGAATTTGTGTGACAAAAGTTCATCGAATGAAGAACTACATTTTTCCCTCACAAGGTCTGAAAATACCCCTAATATTTAGAGTATTTCAGCATGTTTTTTGAACATAATAGCTCGTATTTACTTGATATTTGCAATTCGCATTCCCTTTATAGCATAAAAGGGCACCATAGAGTGATTTTTATTTGTAGGGGGCGAAATGGGACGAAAGGGAAAAATAGTACCTATCAAGTAGTACCGAAATTTGGCGTGTACATAACTCTAATAGAGTAGATACATAATATACAAGTATTTTTTCTAAATGTGTACTTTTAAGGGGGATAGAGATATAAAAATAGTACCAACCAAACGGCTGCACCTAGAATAATGAAATTCGGTGTATATATTCCTCTGATTGCGTACACACATAAAATAAAGGAAATTTTCGAAATTCTTCCTTTTAGGTTGTAAAATGGAAAAAGGGATAAAAATTGTACCAAACAAATGGATGCAGCTAGAACCATGATATTCGCGGTATACATTTCTCTGACTGAGTGACACGAAAAACAACGTTTTCCAAATTCGTACTTTCAAGGGATTCAATGGGAGCAGAGTGATAAAAATGGAACCAACTATAGGTAGAATGATGAAATTTTCGAAAGTAGTACTTTTAAGGAGTAAAATGCGAAAAAGGGGATAAAAATGGTATCAACAAAATGGTCGCAGATAGTATTATGGAATTGGGTATATACATTCCTCTAAGTGCATAGACACGTAAAATAATTTTTTTCCAAATTCGTACTTTATTTTGTTGCTTTTACGACAAAAAATGGTAGAATCATGAAGTTGTCTTATACTGCGTATGTGAGAGATAAGGTATTTTCAATACAACCAACCAAAGGACTGCAGCTGAAAATACACTCTCTATCCCCCAATATTTAGGGTATTTATGATTGCTACCTTATATTTACTTTATGAATTGAAGTACTATTTCCATTATATATATACATAGTACAAACATATTGGTAGCCTTGGCTTATTAATTAAATTTCTGATTTTCATACATTTGAAATTTGTTGCGGACATTCCTCTTGTAGCTTGGAAGCACCACAAAGAAAATAAACGTTTTAGCGGGAATCATGAAATTCGGTATGTACATCCCTCTAATTGCATAAAAACGTAAAATAGAGGGATTTTTCGAAATTCGTACTTTTAAGGGATATAATTGAAAAAGAGAGGTACAAATGGGTCCTTCCAAACCGCTGAAGTTGATATCATGAAATTCGGTGTATATATTTGGTGGTCTGACTATGAAGACTCGAAACAAAAAGGTTTTTTTTCAAATTTGTACATTTGGGCAGAGAATGGGGCGAATGGGGATATCTTTCAAATTTTTACATTTCTTATCAAAATAATGCAGTCACTTTGTCTCTATCTGAAAATGCTTCTCACTAATGGCGACTGACAATCGCCTAATATTTTCGGCATGTTCACTTTCACAATTACAATTTATTTATTGTAGTAGATTTTAAACAGTGCGCATAAGTATACATTATAGTTTGAAATAGTAATCAAATATAGTAATATGCATAAACATATCACAATTTTCGTAATATGGTTCTGTACTTCTATGACGACATCCTTTAATCTGGTGGTAATACTGTGGAATGCACTCCGTGGTGGAGGGTATATAAAATTCGGCCTGGCCGAACTTAACGTCTTCTTACTTGTTTAAAATTTTAATTGGTTAAGACCAAATCATAAATATTATGAAGATAATTTTTTCAGTGTAGTGAGATTGGTTACGGTTAAAATAGATTGGTTATGTCAGCCTCAAAAAAAGTAATTTATGCATTTGTAAAATTTTAATTTAACGTTGATTTCCTTTTGGGGTTTACAAATAAATACTCTTGTTTTCAGAAGAGATTCACGTTTTTGTGAAGTTTCTGGGCAATTTAGGTGTGACTGCTCAGCAAAAACCTGGCAACACTGATTCGAGTGTATTTAAGTAAGTATTGTAAAATAACCAAAGTACTTGTGTGTTTTCTTTTTGTTTTGTTGTTGTTGTTTTTTGTTTTTTTGCTTTGAAGGAAATAAAATTCAGATAAAATCATGGAAAAGTAAAATAAAAAGACAACAACCTACAACGAGTATTGCGAACAAAGATAACCCCTTAAGCTGGTGCCTCAAGCATCCACTCGTATGCGGTTTAAGAGTTGCTATATTGCGTGTATTGCCCTTTTTATGAGGAATATGTCCTTTGCCTTGGCGATGATGATGCTGACAATGTACAGTGGCTCCCGATAAAAACAACAAGTAAGGAAAGGCTAAAGTTGGGGCGCGACAACCATTGTATACAACATGCTACCACTCAAAGGAGTAGCTATTATTCAAATAGATAGATTTTATAAATCTAAAAATATTCAAGTTCTTGTTGGCTGGGCTTTACGTATTTACACCCTCAATCATAGGAAGTAGTGTTTCTTAATTTTTGATACACCTTCAAATATTCCCATAAAGGTTATATATTCTGGGTAGTGGTAAAATTCTAAGACGACTCTCTGTTGAAATCACACTAGCTTCCCAAAGAAATGGGATACGGGATTCAAAATGTCCGTATATATATGTATAATGATTGTAGTTCAGCTGTGATTGAAAATGGGTGAAATAGGTTCGCGGGGAGAATATTTTCCTCTCCATGACTGAAAATACCCTCCATAAGCCTTAATGTTTTGTTCATGCATATTGGCTTGAAATATAGAAAATTAAAAATTTCCAAAATTGTATTAAAATCCGTTTAGAGTTCTAAATGTAACATATAATTACCACTTCTTTTTCGTTGTTGCCCACTGTGAATGGAAATGCTTAGGTAATGGTGTGTGGCATGAACATGTGTGTTGTTTGTTGCTGCTCACATAGCTTGCGATGCTTCTACTGCTTGTTCTTCTGTTACTGCCACAAACTGTTAAAGACAAGCGATACTCCCTTTTTCTGTGGCCGTATAAACTACCACCATCTTTCTAAACACGAGTACGTTTTGTTGTAAATGATATTTTTCCATGTTGGTTTCTATCCGTGCCTTCGTTGTGGTGTCACCGTTGTTGTTGTTGTCATTTTTCAAGTGGTACGTGATAATTTCACACTTTATGAAATATCTTTGATGTTAGTTTTAGAGATATGTCGATGGCTGATTTGACAAAATGACTAACTGGCTTTCAAAAGATTGAGCCATTTTCACATCGCTTGTTTCACATTTTTGTTGTAGCCGGTAGAGTTTTGGCGTCATCGAGGCGTGTAAGTTCATATGGTTGGATATATTCCATGCCTAGATTTTGAATTATAAATGCCACTCAAGTGAGTTGCCACTTGAGACGAAATTACAAGAAAATGGACATAATCATTTCTGGCACGCAAACAGTCACGCTCATACCCATTCCCCACACTCACCAATCTTACCGAGCTCTGCCGAGATAAGATGAAATGAAGAATACATTGTTGTTCATTTAAAACGTTGGTAGTATAATAAAACAAATTAAAATGAATGGATGCTTGGGATAACAAAATTGAGGTTTTGAATGAACGAAAAAACAGCTAGAGTAGAAGCAGCGATTTTAACTGCCTTTTTTTCAACACGTCACACGCATTACATAAGACATGTGACACTGATTTTTTAATTTATTTTGAGTTTGTCTTTTTTGGAAAACTCTTTGCCGCTGTTGAAGTGGAGGCGGTCTCAGTTCACTTGATGCATTGCGTCTTACAACACTTCAATAAATTGGTAAACTCTTTTGAAGTTGGATATTATTTATCTTCTTCAAGAAATTAAATTAAAAACTGACATAAATATGACGGTAGCTCGTTTTGTCTCGCCAAAGCCATTATCATCAATCAAGACTGTGGCGTAGATTTAAAATGTTGTCTATTGTCAAATCAATGTCAATAATATGATCGCCAAATTAAAAAAACAATTTTTCATATACGTTGAATTGATGCAGTGGATTAACCGTTGGATTGACGCTTGACATGTTTATTAACACAATAAAACAGTCGCTTGGAAGACAAATGAAGAGCGGTGCTTCAAATTCATAAAATTTGGACTAGAGATGTCAAAAACGAAGCCTGGTTTTTTAATTAAACAGCATTTAAAATAAAAACAAGTAAAAACGGCGTTAAGTTCAGCCGGGCCGAACTTTATGTACCCTCCACCATGGATATTCGGTTTTCGTAGAAGTGCAGTAACATTACCGGAAAATATAAATTTTTTAATATAGCCAAACCAAAACAAATACAAATATTTAATTATTTCAAACCACGCTTATTAGGCAAGGCTACCAATACGCCAATTCAAAAAATAATTATTCTTATATTTATATTTTCAAAAAGTTTAAATGCCATAAATATTGGTAGATAGTGGGTGCTATAGTTGGGTGTATTTTCATTCTATTTTAATTCCAAAAGTACAAATTTTTAAAATCCATTATCAGACGTACATAGTGCAAAATAACCTAACTTCATGATTCAACCAATTTTTGCCGTAAAAGAAGGAGTACGAATTTCGAAAAAAAACTTTTTATTTTGCGTGTCTATGCAGTCAGAGGAATGTACACACCGAATTCCATGATTCCAGCTGCGCCCATTTGGTTGGTACCATTTTTACCCCCTTGACGTTTCTACGCAATTAGAATTTCATCATTCTAGCTGTAGTCGTTTAGTTGGTACTATTTTTATCCCTTTGTACCATTGTATCCCTTGAAAGTACGAATTTCGAAAAATCCGTTTATTTTCCGTGTCTACGTAGTCAGAGGAATGTATACTCCGAATTGCATGACCCTAGCTGCGGTCATTTGGTTGGTACTATTTGTATCCCCTTTTTCCATTTTAACCCCAAAAGTACGAATTTCGAAAAATTCGTATAGTTGCCGTGTCTACGCAATCAGAGGAATGTATACTCCGAATTTCATGCCTCTAGCTGCGGTCATTTGATTGGTACTATTTTTATCCCCTTTTTCCCTTTATTTTCCGTGTCTACACAGTCAGAGGAATGTATACTTCGAATTTCATGCGGTCATTTGATTGGTATTATTTTTATCCCCTTTTTTCATTTTAACCCCAAACCCCCGAATTTCATTATTCTAGGTACAGCCGTTTGGTGGGTACCATTTTTATCCCTCAATTCCTATTTTACCCCTTAAAAGTACGAATTTGGAAAAAATGCTTTAATATTATATATCTACTCAATTAGAGGAATTTACACTCCGAATTTCGAGTTTCTAGCTGTTGTTGTTTAATATGTACAATTTTTATCCCTTTTTTGTCCCATTTCACCCCCTACAAATAAGAATCACTTTATGTTGCACGATTTTGGGAAGGGGAATGCGCATATCAAATATAAAGCAAATATAAACAGACATATTAAAAAAACATGCTTAAATACACCAAAATAATAGGGATTATTATGGGTATTTTTAGTCCTTGTGAGGGAAAAATTGTTCCCTTTGGGCCGATTTCGCCCCGTTTCAATCCCAACCGATCTACGACTATAAGATGCATTTATGGAAAATTTCAACGTTATAGCTCCTTTCGTTTAGATGCTAGCGTACTTTCAACAGACGGACGGACGGACATGGATAGATTGTCTTAGAATTTTATGACGATCACGAACATATATACTTTATAGGGTCTCAGATCGATATCGAAAATGCAATAAAAAGATTATTACTTAGTTTAAATATTTGTAATACCAAGAAGTAATAGAGCGAGAACTACCTTGAATAAACGACCAAGCAAAAAGAGAGCGCCCGAAGAAGTGAAAAAGATGTTCATCATGTGATTCGGAAGTAGTGAAAATTGGGAACTTCATCAATGAATTTAACATGGAGTTGTCATAGGAGGGATGTCCTTTATTTTGAAAGGCTTGAAAGTTATTTATTTCTATGTACCATTTTTTCACTAGTTTCCATTTCTGTTTTAAAAAATCCGCGGCTACAGGGTGTAGAACTGGACCTTCTGGTTGCTATGACCAGCTCAGTTATCCTCTGTTGTGAGTGGTGATTTCTCCATTTAATATGAGCTAATATATAACGCAAATAAATATTAAATTAAATTACTTTTAAATAAATTAACACTTCTCAATTTTACTGATATTACGTAGTATTAATAATTAATAAAAAAAAAATTTTGAAATACATTAATAGGACAATAAATTTGTATTTGTTAAGCATAAATGTTTCAATTGTTAAAAGCAAAGCAAACATTGTTTATTTTATAAAAGAATTAAAAAACACACAAAAAATTGTTTTCCCGAGCTACGATTCGAACCCGAGACCTTATGAGTGCAAAGCGGACATCTTATCTCTGTGACCCCATACTAAAAATTCGTTCCCATTCAAAATTCGTACCTCTGTGACCCCATACTAAAAATTCGTTCCCATTCACTTGTGAAAATGCTATTCGTAAAATGTTACAGGATATTAACATCTTATTGTCTTTTTTGAAGATGTTTAACAGAACTTCCTTAAAAGCGGGAGAAATGCACACTTGGATTTTGAGATGCGAATAAAATGTGCTTCCGATGGAAGTAAAGAGTGATTTTTTTGAGGTTAGGATTTTCATGCATTAGTATTTGACAGATCACGTGGGATTTCAGACATGGTGTCAAAGAGAAAGATGCTCAGTATGCTTTGACATTTCATCATGAATAGACTTACTAACGAGCAACGCTTGCAAATCATTGAATTTTATTACCAAAATCAGTGTTCGGTTCGAAATGTGTTTCGCGCTTTACGTCCGATTTATGGTCTACTACGATGAGGCTCATTTCTGGTTGAATGGCTACGTAAATAAACAAAATTGCCGCATTTGGAGTGAAGAGCAACCAGAAGCCGTTCAAGAACTGCCCATGCATCCCGAAAAATGCACTGTTTGGTGTGGTTTGTTCGCTGGTGGAATCATTGGACCGTATTTTTTCAAAGATGCTGTTGGACGCAACGTTACGGTGAATGGCGATCGCTATCGTTCGATGCTAACAAACTTTTTGTTGCCAAAAATGGAAGAACTGAACTTGGTTGACATGTGGTTTCAACAAGATGGCGCTACATGCCACACAGCTCGCGATTCTATGGCTATTTTGAGGGAAAACTTCGGAGAACAATTCATCTCAAGAAATGGACCGGTAAGTTGGCCACCAAGATCATGCGATTTGACGCCTTTAGACTATTTTTTGTGGGGCTACGTCAAGTCTAAAGTCTACAGAAATAAGCCAGCAACTATTCCAGCTTTGGAAGACAACATTTCCGAAGAAATTCGGGCTATTCCGGCCGAAATGCTCGAAAAAGTTGCCCAAAATTGGACTTTCCGAACTAAGACGCAGCCGCGGTCAACATTTAAATGAAATTATCTTCAAAAAGTAAATGTCATGGACCAATCTAACGTTTCAAATATAGAACCGATGAGATTTTGCAAATTTTATGCGTTTTTTTTAAAAGTTATCAAGCTCTTAAAAAATCACCCTTTACATACTTCGAATTTTTTCGCTGGGTATTTTAACTAGGAACATCTACCCTGAAATTGACTATGGGTCCATTACAAATGATTCTTCCAATTCACATTATTACCGCTCTGTTGCCCACATTTTACATCGGAAAGTTTACTGCATGCTTCCTGAAGGCTTCCGCTTGGAAGGTACTGTGTTTGCCAGGAAGTGGGAATGAACACGGAAGGAACTCCACATTCCATTTTGGAGCCGCCTATGTGTCATGTTCGACAATTTGGTAGCCCCTTTCACACTCCATCCTTGAAGGTAATTTGAGTACTGTTGTCGGATGGTGGTCGAAGTGTACGCATTCTGACTATTCGACAGATATAAATGCCTATAAAGTTTCATACGAATGTTTAAAATCAATGAGTCATTAAAGTCTTCAACAAGAGTGACGATAAGCTAATTGGTCTAAACTTTTGCGTGACTATTTTCCCGCTTTAAGAATAAATACCACAATTGCCCTCCTCCAGCTCGCTTGTAAAGGGTGTTTTTTATTGAGGTATAGAACTTCGAATTGAAATAAAACACAAGAAAATCGTTTTAATGTCCATCAATTTGGCTTTATTGGAAGGATAATTTTATGCCATTACTGTTTAAATATGATTTCGGGCATGTGGCCGCCGCGGCTGGTTCGAATATAGCCAATTCTACAGGTCCAATTTTCAACCACTTTTTCGAGCATATGGGGCCGTATGTTGGCAATAACGCCACGAATGTTGGCTTCCAAGTCCCCTAACGTTTCTGGTTTGTTGGCGTAGACGAGCGACTTCACATATCCCCAAAGAAAATAATCCAATGGTGTCAAATCACACGATTTTGGTGGCCAATTGACAGGTCCATTCCGCGAAATTATGCGCTCATCGAATATCCTTCCATCCTTCAATAATTCGATTGTGACGTGCGCTGTGTGGCATATAGCGCCGTCTTGTTGGAACCACAACTCATCCACATTCATGCCATCCAATTCGGGAACAAAATAGTCGGTTATCATGGCTCTATACCGGTCTCCATTAACGGTAACTGACTCTCCAGCATTATTTCGGAAGAAGTATGGCCCAATGACTCCACCAGCCCATAGAGCACACCATTCTCTTCACTCCAAATGCGGCAATGTTGCTTGTTGACGTAGCCATTCAACCAAAAATGAGCCTCATCACTGAACAAAATTTTATGATGAAAATCAGCATCGAGATGAATCTCATTTTCGGCCCATACACCAAAATCACGACGCATTGCATGGACTCGCGGCTTTAATTCTTGCACAAGCTGGATCTTGTAAGGTCGCAAGCCAATATCTTTGCGCAAAATCTTCCATAAAGTTGATGGACAAAGCTCCAATTGCTGTGCACGGTGGCGAATCGATTCATTCGGGTCCTCTTTAACACTTTGCTCTACAGCGGCAATTGTTTCTTCGGTGCGCACTGTTCGACGTCTCTGCGGATGCGTATTATCACATAGAGTAAACGTAGTGCGAAAACGATCCATGGTTAACCGAATTAATTGCTCTGATGGACGATTATGTCGACCATAAAATGGACGGAGCTAGCGGTGAACTTCGCGAACTGAACCATTACTTTCGAAATAAATTTGCACGATTTGCAAGCGTTGTTCTTTTGTCAACCTGTTCATGATGAAATGGCAAACCAAACTAAATATTAATCACTTGACAGCTGACAAAATGGCCGCCAGTTAAAAAAGTGATGCCAACTTAAAGTTCTATACCCCAATAAAAAACACCCTTTACGTAACGCTTACATTGAAAGTCATGGAATTATAATATTCTCTGCACTTTTCAGCATTTTCGGAATTATGTCATCTGGTGTAGGTGATTTGTATGGTGAAAAACTATTTATAGTCCAATATATCTTTACTTGTTCCAGAATGTTGCTCAAGTTGGTATCATGTGGTACTCTCTGATATTCTTCTGCGTTCAAATCTAATGGATGTAAATCATGGGTCGGCACAAAGGGAGCATATCAAGTGAGAATGTTTGGTGTGTTTGCATTGGTGTGCTGGATGGTGGTGGTTGTTGGACACGCACTACATGCGAAATCTAGCTGAAATGATATAAGGTCTATTTTAAAATGTCAAATTTGTATGGGATCTGACAATTTCAAATAACCTTATGTCATTTCAGCAAGATTTCGCATGTAGTGCGACAAGGCTCAAATCTCTGCTGAGATTTTTTGCGGCAACACGAGCTGTGTACGTGTAAACAGCCGAAGCTGGCCGTGGCACACGCCGATCATTGATTTAAAGCGTTTTGTCGGAGCTCAGAGCCACGTACCGTCATCCCTATTTACATAAGTGAGGAATGAGACTCCCTTGACCATCATTTTGCTCAATCTTGCTGAGTCTGTGGTGTTCTCAATAGAGCTGCAATTTTGTTTCCAAGAATTGCGCTTCATACATAGTCTTCATACAAATGTCAGTCGCTATTTGTCTTCTTAGCTCTTTAGAAGACAGGGTACTGGTCCCTAACCCAATTTTATGACATAAAGTCGAAAACTATTAATAAAATCTTGTAAATTTGCTAAACTAAAAAAAATAAACAGATCGCACCACGTCCACTATCACCTTTCATATTAGCATCATATTATATGAAAGTTTAAAAGAAAGATGCTTAGTTCATTTCGACGAAATGTGTTTCTCTCAACATTATTGCAAGAACAAAATATTGAATAAAAATTTGTCTGCTTCACACTTCAATTTAAATAATAAATCGCATAAAATTGCAATCACTTTAAAAATACTTTCAACACTTGCAATATTTGATATTAATGAGTCCAGTACACAGAAATGATTCAGTGATATGATCGAAAATGTGTACTACGGCTAATCGAAAATTGTGCTAAAATAAAATAACAAAGCTTAAAATGCCAACAGAATATTAATTTCTCATAAACTAAATACAAGGCGAACAAGTTAATCCCACGTATAACTTTTTGTCCACGAATTTTAATGATCATGTTCTACGCATCACAAAAGCACATCACTTAAGAATACAACATAATTAACAACATACTTAATTAATTAATTTTAGAACCGAATAAAACCCAACGTTAAGCCCGTTGCAGACTTTAAATACCTTTCAGGGTTGCGTTTCTTCAGTATATTTTCTTGAGTGCTCGGAGTGTTGCAATAAAGAAAATATAGGCACATTTAACAATTTCCAATATATTTTTTACCATTGTGTATATGTTTACTTGGCCGCTCACATCATGGGAGCATCTTTCAACAGCGTATCCACTGTCTCAGAAGATGGAAGTACCACATCAATATCAGATCTCGATCGAATCGTAGCCAAGATAAGTGAAATAAGGAATGATTTTTTAGGTTGCGAGTTTGTAACATCAATCTTGAATTCCCATGTTTCTCACATGATTCAATTGTACATATAAATAGAAAAATTATGTGTTTCGTAATGTACTTTACTGAGAAAACGGAAAGTTTGCGATTTTATTGAAACACCTGACATTCGTATACTTTAGTTATTTCTATTGTAGATAATAATATAACTTTTGAATAAGGAATTTTAATTGAATTACATGAAGCGGCATGTGCATGCTCAGAATTATTATTTTCATTAAATGCGGAACAAAGTTCGGTGGGTCTACTAAAAACCGAACAGTTGATACCGTAGAGGTATAAATTTCGAAAAATCCATTTACGTCACGCGTCTACGTGGTCAGAGGAATGTACATACCAAATTTCAAAATTCAACTGTATTGTTGGTACCATTTGTATCCCTTTTACCTCTTAAAAGTAAAAATCTTGAAAAATCTGTCACCGAATTGCATAACTTCAGCTCAATCCGTTTGATGTGTACCATTTGTATCTCCTTTCAGCTCAGTTCACCCCCAAACAATATGAATTTTGCAAATGTCTTTTATTCGTCTCGTTCATACTATAAAATAATATATAATTTTTAAGATTCTAGGCCCAGCCGTTTGGTCGGGGCGATTGTACCATTTTTATTCCATTTTATCTTATTTTACTCTTTAAAAAACGAATTTCGAAAAATTCCTTCTTATCTCAGCTCTACGCTGTAAAAGAATTCTACATTATCATCGTATTCCAACTCAATTGTTGAAATCTATTAAACAAATGTAGGTGCATCGAAAAGTAATCAAGTAGATGGCACGATCTGATTCATTAGCTAACAAATCAATGTCGGTATTTGCATTTTGTAATACATCGTTACCAAAATATAAAGAAGACTCAACTAAATTTTCTTGGCAAATCGAGATTTTTGGTTATTTTAACAAAACACAACAACTTCGGTCGATTTGTAAAAAAATGTTAGTTGAGTCTTTTCTTATATTTTGATAACGATATAAAGTATTTATAGGAAGATGTCGCAGAGAATTCTTGTGTAAATAATTGATACAGATATTATTATTCTAATATGTTTATATTCACAGGTGATTTCCGGGAAATGATAACATATTTCTCTGGTATTACGAAAGCCTAAGAAGAAAGATACCCTAAACTGAAAAAATTTCCCTTCATAATATTTATGAGGCAATTTCATAAAAGGTTTTCTATAAATTTGGTGATTTTTTTTTTAATATGCATGAAAAATTCATAAATAAAATAAGATGTTTCGTAAAATTTTGCATAAACATTTAAAATTCCATAAAATAAAATTGTTAAAATAGTGAAACTTATGTCATTCTTGTCAATTTTTTTTTTTAGTTTTTTCGTTTGTATTTTTTTGGTCTGTAATCAATATTTGATTTGAACTGGGATATTGTCCTGGCTCAAGACCATTTTGCATCTATATTTAATAGAATGCACATTTATTTACAAATGGCATGGTGACATTTATTACTTGGCTGCAGACTACCACTATCATGATTTCCACCCTGTCTAAAGGTTTCATTCAGGTGGCTTCGCAGCGACTTTTCAACATCAAACCCGGCCTCTATAAGGAGATGATTTTCACAAACGAACGAGAATCACAACTCACTTGCCGAATTTGCGTTTTAATGAGTTGTGATTCTCGTTCGTTTGCAAGAATCATCTCCTTATAGAGGCCGGGTTTGATGTTGAAAAGTCGCTGCGAAGCCACCTGAATGAAACCTTTAGACAGGGTGGAAATCATGATAGTGGTAGTCTGCAGCCAAGTAATAAATGTCACCATGCCATTTGTAAATAAATTTGCATTCTATTAAATATAGATGCAAAATGGTCTTGAGCCAGGACAATATCCCAGTTCAAATCAAATATTGATTACATCCAAAAAAATACAAACGAAAAAACTAAAACAAATGAGCGTTGGCACGGCAGAAGTATTGCTGGGTAACTATACCTGCATATACACATACTTACATATGCAACTCAATGAGATGCTTGTAAGATGGCATGTGTGCTTTATTACTTGGTGCGATTTTTTAAACGCAAATTCGGCAAGTGAGTTGTGATTCTCGTTCGTTTGTGAGAATCATCTCCTTATAGAGGCCGGGTTTGATGTTGAAAAGTCGCTGCGAGGCCACCTGAATGAAACCTTTAGACAGGGTGGAAATCATGATAGTGGTAGTCTGCAGCCAAGTAATAAATGTCACCATGCCATTTGTAAATAAATTTGCATTCTATTAAATATAGATGCAAAATGGTCTTGAGCCAGGACAATATCCCAGTTCAAATCAAATATTGATTACATCCAAAAAAATACAAACGAAAAAACTAAAACAAATGAGCGTTGGCACGGCAGAAGTATTGCTGGGTAACTATACCTGCATATACCCATACTTACATATGCAACTCAATGAGATGCTTGTAAGATGGCATGTGTGCTTTATAACTTGGTGCGATTTTTTAAACGCAAATTCGGCAAGTGAGTTGTGATTCTCGTTCGTTTGTGAGAATCATCTCCTTATAGAGGCCGGGTTTGATGTTGAAAAGTCGCTGCGAAGCCACCTGAATGAAACCTTTAGACAGGGTGGAAATCATGATAGTGGTAGTCTGCAGCCAAGTAATAAATGTCACCATGCCATTTGTAAATAAATTTGCATTCTATTAAATATAGATGCAAAATGGTCTTGAGCCAGGACAATATCCGAGTTCAAATCAAATATTGATTACATCCAAAAAAATACAAACGAAAAAACTAAAACAAATGAGCGTTGGCACGGCAGAAGTATTGCTGGGTAACTATACCTGCATATACACATACTTACATATGCAACTCAATGAGATGCTTGTAAGATGGCATGTGTGCTTTATTACTTGGTGCGATTTTTTAAACACAAATTCGGCAAGTGAGTTGTGATTCTCGTTCGTTTGTGAGAATCATCTCCTTATAGAGGCCGGGTTTGATGTTGAAAAGTCGCTGCGAAGCCACCTGAATGAAACCTTTAGACAGGGTGGAAATCATGATAGTGGTAGTCTGCAGCCAAGTAATAAATGTCACCATGCCATTTGTAAATAAATTTGCATTCTATTAAATATAGATGCAAAATGGTCTTGAGCCAGGACAATATCCCAGTTCAAATTCTTGTCAATTTTTATTGTATTAAACACAAATGTCTTAAAGATTATGAAATATGTCACAACCAGTCAACTATTTGAGTTATGAAATGTTTTCATAATTACATTACAAATCGATTTTTATTCTGTCGACTCTATTCGGTTCAATACTAACAATTCTCATTTCTCCTATGTTAACTCTGGCATGTCCAGCAAAGAAATTGTAAGTACTTCCGTAGGAAACACATTTTAATCGCATCTCAAAATCCGAATGTGTATTTTGCCCGCTTTTGAGGAAGTTCTTTAAAATAACTTCTAAAAAAGTCGATAATATGTAACATTTTACGAATAACATTTTCACAAGTGAAATGGAACAAAGTTTTAGTATGGGGTCACAGAGGTAAGGTGTCCGCTTTGCACCCAGAAGGTCTCGGATTAGAATCGTGACTCGGGAAAAACCTTTTTTTGGAGTTTTTATTACTTTTATTGGTAAACAATGTTTAATTTCGTATAATTTTAACATTATTTCAACATAATTTTTTAAAAGTTGTTGCTTAAAAAATACAACATTTTCAAAATAAAGGACATCGCTCCTATGGCAACACCATGTTAAATTCATTGGTGAAAATCCCAATGTTCACTACTTCCAAATCCAAATCACTTCCAAATCGGTCCCGATATCACTTTCTTCCCCGAATTCAATTTTAATGGGATAGAAAGTGGAGTGTATCATATAGTCGGCCCCTCCCGACATTAGTCTTCCTCACTTGTTATCATTAGTGTTTCTCTTTGAAAACTGTATGGTCATCTAAATGGGTTGTCGCTAATGATGTTACGTTAAACCGCTGAGAATTCTTCGAAAATCTTCTAATTTTGTTGAAATTTGATGAACACATTTGGTGTTGCAAGATATATAAGTTGTAAGTTTTACCTTTTTTCTCAACAAGTCATAACTTTTGTTCTACAGATGAGTTGTTGGTTTTAATGCAAAAACTGAAAATAAAAAATATTTTTTTAAATAGTGAAATTAAGAAAAATAATTTAATTTATAATTGACATATATGCTATAAATACTTTGAAAAGTTCAGAGTGGGATTTTCAGTGGTTTCTGGGATGTCAGCAAATAAATAAATCCTATATTTGTTTCCCGTAAAAAATATTCTTATATTTTTAAATTCATCGGGATTGCAGGGACATGATAAAATATATCAAGGGAATTCCAAAAGTCTGAGAAAACAAAACCTACTTACCACTGCTTTTGCTTTTTTTGGCAGAAATTCAAAAAAATAAAATTGGAAAGTTGTAAATGTGTACACATTTTCTTTATGGCAACACTCCAAGCAATCAAGAAAATATATTGGAGAATATTAGGTGGCAACACCACAAGCCTGAATGGTACTTAAACTTTGCGGTTCAAAAAAATGGGATTAATTTTGATATAAAGCAGTTTTACAAATTAATTAAAATCATGAAAATTGACGGCAAGAGTTAGTAGTTGAAAAATTATATTTAACATTTTATGATTATTGTGGTATTGTAAGTATTTATAGGTATTGTAATTTTGTGATAATCTATAAATATCGTGGACCAAAAGTTATATGTATGACTCAACTTGACTCAAAGTGTAAATGTGAAAGTGTTTGTCTGAGGTTGTAGTTTATAGTGGAATTAATATCTGGTCAGCATTTTTCGGCAAACTCCAAAAATTGTCATTTTATTTTAGCACAGTTTTGTGTACGAGACCCATCAATATTTTATTTAAAAGGTATTGAAAGTACCTTTAAAATGGTGTACAACATCATTCACCTTTTTGTACACATGTATACATTTTACTTTATTTTTTTAAATAATTTTTTAAATTGCAGTTTAAAGTATACTATTTGTATGCTATATTTTGCTTTTGTAATAATGTTTAGAAAAACACATTTCTTCAAAATAAACAACTCTTAATTCTTTTAAACTTTCATAAAATTTTGTTTTTGGTCACCCTGTACCAATACAGGGTGATAATTATGTTGGTTATATATTGAGTTTATACGGGAGGTGGTGGTGGGTGTGGTCCGATCGGTCCAATTTTATTTTTATACCCTACACCACTTCGTGGTCTAGGGTATTATAAGTTAGTTTTCCGCCAAATGTTTGTAACGCCAAGAAATAATTGAGCTAGACCCACCTGTAAGTATACGGATCGGCTTAGAATCGCCAGCTGAGTCGATTTAACGATGTCTGTCTGTCCGTCTGTCCGTCCGTCCGTCCGTCTGCTGTCCATCTAAGCTTGTTCGCACTCTACAGGTCCCAATTGTTGTCCGATTGTCATGAAACTTGTCCGAAGTTATTTTTTCTGGCCAAGGACCATTGGTATTGAATTTGGAGGAAATCGGTTCCGATTTAGATATAGCCCCCATACAAATGTCGGTCCCGATTTGACATTTTCCGCTCTAGAAACCACATATTTTACCCGATTTTCTTTAAATTTGGTACAACATCTTATAGTCTGACTCGAAACACCTATGCTGAAATTGGGTAAGGTCGGTTCAGATTTAGATATAGCCCCCATACAAATGTCGCTCCCGATTTGACATTTTCCGCTCTAGAAGCGACATATTGTACCCGATTTTCTTTATATTTTGCAGAACATCTTATAATCTAACTAGAAACACGTATGCTGAAATTGGGTAAGATCGGTTCAGATTTAGATATAGCCCCCATACAAATGTCGCCTCCGATTTGACATTTTCCGCTCTAGAAGCGACATATTGTACCCGATTTTATTTAAATTTGGCAGAACATATTATAATCTAACTAGAAACACGTATGCTGAAATTGGGTAAGATCGGGTCAGATTTAGATTTAGCCCCCATACAAATGTCGCTCCCGATTTGACATTTCCGATCTAGAAACGACATATTGTACCCGATTTTCTTTAAATTTTGCAGAACATAATATAATCCAACTAGAAACACGTATGCAAAAAATAGATCGGTTCAGATTTAGATATAGCCCCTATACAAATGTCGCTCCTGATTTGACTTTTTCCGCTCTAAAATCCACATATTATACCCGTTTTTCTTTAAAATCAACATCTTATAATCCAACTAAAAAACCTATGGTGAAAGTGGGTAAGATCGGTTCAGATTTAGATATAGCCCTCATATATTTCAACTAGGAAGACATATTATGATAGTCAAATATATTGGTCCATACAAATTCGGCCCCCATTCCACTCTATTACATCTCTAGAACCCACGTCGTGCATTAGATCACGATATAATTTAGCATATCATGTCATATTTCAACTAAGAATACCTACTTTGAAAGTGATCAATATGGAACCTCTTTTTAATGTAGAGCCCTTACAAATGGCCCCATTTTAATTTTTACCCCTCAAGAACGCAAATTTTACATATGATTTTTTTTTTTCAAATTTTGCAGATTATATTATATTTCAGAATACAAAGTCAAATATATGTGTCAACACTTTGGAATAACCAAATAACCCATTCTACTCTAATACAGGTCTAGAAACTACGTCTTACATCGGATCATGATATATTTCAACTATGAATACCTACATTGAATGAGAAATATATAGGCCCATGTTTTGAGTCGGTGTTGTTGTAGGCCTCCTTTCAAATGTCGGTCCGATTCATCCTATTACTACTGTATAATTTGTATTTGTCTGCCGGAAAATTGGATATTCGTTAAATATGACTAAAGATGAATTTATACTGTATAATTTATATGAACTACATAAAATTGCTCCCATGAAACACTTGGGTTTAGTAATAAAAGCGATGTATAAACGCAGGGAGTGGTGTAGGGTATTATATAGTCGGCCCCGCCCGACTTTAGCCTTTCCTTACTTGTTATTTTTTGCGTATGATATATCTAGCAAATGTGCAAAATTACAAGACTGTATGTTTATTTTTCGACTTTATGCCATAAAAAATGGATTTGGGACCAGTGTGCACTGTAGTAACAAGGCTGTTTTACTACCGTAAATGTAAATTTTTTAATGAAATAAAAATGAATTTAAAAGTAATGATTATTTGCATAACTAACTTTTAATTGGTGGTAATCCAAATTTTCTCATGTTCCGGATCACAAGATGAGGCTGACTACTCTTAGCTTGGCGAAATATGTATATTGAGATATATCTCTTTTATGATTGATAACACAGGCGTAAAGATAATTGTCGATACGGTCTGATGTACATTAATGTAGATATAAGCGACTGCCAAAACCAATTCATCAATAAGTTTCATCATCGATTCACACATGCTTTTAAGAAAATAACCAATTTCCACCACCACCACCCCCCACATTGGTATGTTTGGAAATCGTTTAACCAAAATATGAATTTCTTATGAAGCCACATGCATAACGCGAATACTAATTTCCAAAATTGAAAGTGACGATGAAAGTCTTCGCATAGTTGGCAACTGTTTATACCCAACACGTGCCCAATACATCACCAAGTCTAATTGCCAAACAAATCAAATAGTAGTTCGTCCGTACTCGTCTTCGAGATGATGTATGGATGGATGATTTAATGGCACCACTAACCCCAATCAACATATTTCCATTTCGCATAGATTTCCTGCGGATTTCTGCCACACACACCTCCACACCACCACTGCCAACATCAAATCACAAAAATCTGGAATAAATTATAATAATAGAAATGGTGAAAAGGGAGAGAGAGAGAAAGAAGCAGAAAAAAGAAACACTGAAATACATTCATATTGAAACGTTTACATCCGGTACTCCACCAGCCACCTCCACGAAAATCATGCATGCATGCCTGACTGCCTACCCACGCACACACACGACGAACGTAACAAAATGAAATCATTTATGTGTTAAATCTCAAATATATCACAAAATTTATGCAGCATAAAATTTGTTGAACGGAAGTAGCGAACGAAACGGATACGGGCCCACGAAAATAAAAAACAGAAAACCGACAAGCTACAACCAACAACCGAAAACAGAATGTCTTTCTTTTCTTTATTCTTTAATACAATTTCTATGCTAAATATTCATTGATTCAATAGCTGGCACATAAAAAAATCCAGAAAAACGCAAAAATCGCTACCCATTCACTCGAAATACGAGAGAAGGAGCAACAAGAAGTAACATTCCGATTCCGACTCCACCGTTTGCTTATAACCTCTGGGGGATTTGCTGAAGCATGCTGCCGAGGTCCGTGCATGAGTAGATATGAATAAAAATGTATATTTTCGTGTACTTGCCAGGATGTATGTATGTGTTCGGGTTTGAGGGTGTGTGTGTGCGCGTGTTTGTATGTAAAAGAGGCATTTAAGCACGAACGCCCGCCCTTGAACAGGAATTCAAATAAAAATCACTTTTCTTCGCCATCGTCGATGTTGATGCTGCCTGTTCTAGTGCCACGAGGAACGGTGCTGTCGTTACCAATAACCAATTGAACGCGACACAGTGGGTCAGGGTGTGACAGAGCGCAGAAAAATAATACTACGTTGGAATCTAAATCCACCTTGTATATCCATTTTGTCATTCAGTCCGAGAAATATTATTCGGATTTTTATTATTCTAAGACGATCTAGCCATGTTAGCACACTAGCTTGTAGACGAAATAAGCTAGGGGTTTCAAATCCTCCATATAATGCAGATCGGTGGGGATTGAAGATTAACGGAATCGTCCCGGAGGGAAAAATTTTCCCTAACAAGGACTGAAAACATAACCTAATATTACTACACCTTTTCAAAATTTATAATCAGAACATTGAGAAATGTAAATTCATATTAGGAACATAGAAATTCACAATGGATAATGTAAATTTATAATAACATGTTATATCATAATGAGAAATATAAATTCATAATGAGAATTGTTAATTTATATTGAGAGCTATTAATTCATAATAGGAACATACCAATTCATAATGAGAAACACATGTTCGAAAATCCAAATTCATAATAAGAATAATTTTACTGTTTCTGATTATGAATTTATATATTCTAATTATGAATATATATTTCCTGAATATGAATTTATATTTTCTCATTATCAATTTGGATTTTCTCAGTTTGTATTTCTATTTCTCATCATGTTCTTATCATGAAGTTATATTTCTCAATATGAATTTACATTTCTCATTGTGAATTAACAGTGCTGATTATGAATTTACATTTCTCGTTATGAATTTACATATTCTGATTATAAATGACATGTTCTCATTATAAACTTGAAATGGTGTAGTTGTACAAACAAATAAATTCAAATATTTAGAGTATCGGTTCTAATCAAGTTTTGCTTCACGGACCCTTTGCAACATCTGTATTGAATCAGTGGGATTGTTCACCACTTCAAAAAAGTCAGTGATGTAAGCGGCTTAAGAAAATGAAATGGCCATTCGTAAACCCATTATAAAGTTTTTTACATCCTGCACTCAAAATGGAAATTCCTATCTGACTTTAACACGAACAATCTTTTAGGCAAATTATGTTTTGAATGCCAGCGTAGTTTGATATTATATAATAATTTTGTTCTGCACAAAGGACTTCAAAAGCTACGGTTTCATAGGAAGAATTCAGAATGGATACGTCTCAAAGTTTTAGCCATACATAAAACTAAGTTATTCACATACTTTAAGTAATATTACAGAAAAATATAAAAAATAAATATTCTTATATTTATATTTTCCAAGTACCATAAATATTGCTAGATAGTGGGTACTACAGTTGGTTGTATTTCCATTCCATTTTAATTCCAAAAGTAAAAATTTTGAAAATCCATTATCTCACGGACATAGTCGTGTGGTTGGTACTATTTTTATCCCATTTTTTCATTTTAACCGCAAAAAGTATGAATTTTGAAAAATAGCTTATTACAACGAATTTCATTATTTTAGGTGCAGCCGTTTGGTTACCCCTCTATTCCCATTTTACCCCTTAAAAGTACAAATTTGGAAAATATACTATTATGTATCTACTCAATTAGACGATTGTACACAGCGAATTTCGTGTTTCTAGCTGTTGTCGTTTGATATGTACAATTTGTATCCCTTTTTGCCCTATTTTACCCCCTACGAAAAAAAATACTTTATGGTGCACGTCTTTGTTGTATGGGGAATGCTTATACCCAATATCAATTAAGTACAAGCTGATATATAACAAGTAAGAAGGCGTTAAGTTTGGCCGGGCCGAATCTTATATACCCTCCACCACGGAGTGCATTCCACAGTATTACCAGCAGATTAAAGGATGTCGACTTTACATAGAAGTACAGTACCATTATACGAAAATTGTGATATTTTAAGCACATTACTATATTTGTTTACCATTTCAAACTATAATGTATACTTATGCGCACTGTTTAAAATCTACTACTATAAATAAATACTATGCTGTAATTGTGAAAGTGAACATGCCTAAATATTAGGCGATTGTCAGTCGCCATTAGAAAGAAGCATTTTCAGATACAGACAAAGTGATAAGAAAAGTATAAATTTTAAAGACATCCCCATTCGCCCCATTCTCCGCCCAAATGTACAAATTTCGAAAAAAACATTTTTCGAGTCTTCATAGTCAGAATATGTACACCGAATTTCATGATTTCAACTTCAGCGGTTTGGATCATTTATCCCTCTTTTTTAATAATTACGCAGTATAAGACAACTTCATGATTCTACCATTTTTTGTCATAAAAGCAACAAAATAAAGTACGAATTAAAAAAATATTTTACGTGGCTATGCAGTCAGAGAAATGTATACACCGAATTCCATGATTCTATCTGCGGCATTTTGTTGGTACCATTTTTATCCCCTTTTTCAAATTTTGCCCCCTCAAGAGTACGACTATCTAAAATCTCTTTATTTTACGTATCTACACAATTAGAGGGATGTACACATCGAATTTCATCATTCTAGATGTATTCGTTTAGTTGGTACTATTTTATCCCCTGTAGCCATTGTATCCCTTGATAGTACGAATTTGGAGAAAACGTTTTATTTTTCGTGTCTACGCAGTGAGAGGAAAAGGAAGGAAAAGTACGAATTTTGGAAAGTTCTTTTATTTTACGTGTCTACGCAATCAGAGGAATGTATACATCGAATTTCATTATTCTAGGTGCAGCCGTACTATTTTTATCCCTCTATTCCACTTTAACCCTTTAAAAGTACGAATTTATAAAAAATACTCTTATATTATGTATCTACTCTATTAGCGGAATGTACCCGCCAAATTTCGTGTTTCTATCTGTTGTCGTTTGATAGGTACCATTTTTATCCCTTTTTGTCCCATTTCGCCCCCTACAAATAAAAAACACTCTATGGTGCCCTTTTATGCTATATAGGGAATGCGCATTGCAAATATCAAGTAAATACAAGCTAATATGTTCAAAAACATGTTGAAATACTCTAAATATTAGGTGTATTTTCAGTCCTTGTGAGCGAAAAAATTTTTCCCTCTGGGCCGATTTCGCCCCAACCGATCTACGACTAGATGCTAGCGTGCTTTCAACAGACGGACGGATGGACATGGCTAGATCGTCTTAGAATTTTATGACGATCAAGAATATATATACTTACAGGTCGATATTTCAAGGTGTTAAAAACGGAATGAGAAAGTTTGTATAGCACCATCCTGAAGGTGGATAGTATAAAAATGCTGGACTCCGAGCATTTGCTCTATTATACGGTAATAGCAGTACCCGCTGCTTCGCACGCGAAAAGGCCAGGTATTTGTTATTAGTTATATCCGTCTCTGCTTTAGGATAGTATTTATTTGATTTTCTTTTCTAAAATAGTAAATTGGAAACATAGCACTCATATACAGTCAATTGTCGATGTCGATGTGCACTGTTTTAGCTGAACTCCCTTTGTATATATATTTTTATCATTTTCTACCCAGTTTTTAACAAACAATTAAAACCGCAGTGCCTTTTATTCGAAAAAAATCCATTTTGATGGTGCTTCATGATTCTAGCTGTAATCCTAAAGTTGGTACCATTTTTATCCCTTTTGTCCCTCTCGCGCCTTATAAGTACAAATTTCGTAGAATCAATTTATATTGCAAGTCTACGTTGTCAGAGAAATGTAATTTCCGATTTTCACGATTTTAGGTGCAATTCTAAATTGGTAACATTTTTATCCCTTTTTGTCTCTTTCCTTCCTCAAAAGTACAAATTTCGAAAAATCCCTTTTTGTAACTCGTCTGCATGGTCATTGGAAGGAACTCACCGAATTTCATGTTTCTAGCTACTGCCGTGTAGTCAGGATGAAAGTTTGATGTTTATCACTTTTTGTCCCATTTTACCCCCTAAAAGTACGAAATTCGTCGACGTCTACGTCATATTTGGGAACTACCCTGAAAATTTCATGACCCTGGCTTCAGCCGTTTGTTCTGGGGGCTGGTCAATGATAAGTCAGTCAGTCAGTAACGCAACTCTTTTATCTATATATATAAAAATGAATCTGTGTTTGTATGTTTGTTTGTTCTTTATAGCAGCCTAAACTACTGAAGCGATCTTCTTGAAATTTTCAGTGGGCGTGGCACCTCTCACACAATTTGGGAATTTATTCGTTTTTTATAAATTAGCATATTCAGAATACTGTTGCAGCTAGAGTCTTGAATTTTTGTGAAGGTTCACTAATTGTTAGTCTGCACAGTTGTGTCAAAAAGGGGCGGTATTGGAAAAGTGGGCGTGGCACATCCCATACGAAGTTCAAACCTATTATTGAATATTGTCAGTTCTATGCCACCTAGAGTGCTGTAATTTTGTGTAAGTGCATCTAGCATCAATGTGCATAGTTGTGCCAAAAATGGGCGGTATTGGAATAGTGGGCGTGCCACCTCCCGTACGAAGTTAAAACCTATTACTGAATATTGTCAGTTCTATGACTCCTAGAGTGCTGTAATTTTGTGTAAGTACATCTAGCATCAATGTGCGTAGTTCTGCCAAAAATGGGTGGTATTGGAATAGTGGGCGTGGCACCTCCCATATGAAGTTAAAACCTATTATTGAATGACACCTATTGTGCTGTAATTTTGTGTAAGAGCATCTAGTATCAATGTGTGTAGTTGTGACAAAAATGGATGGTAATGGAAATGTGGTCGTGGCACCTCCCATACGAAGTTAAAACCCATTTTCGAATATATGCCGTTCTATGACAGATAAAAAACTGAAATTTTGTGTAAGTGCATCTAGCATCAATGTGCGTAACTGTGCACAAAAAATGGGCGATACTGGAAAAAGAGCGTGGTACCTTCCATACGAAGTTTAAACCTATTATCGAATATATTCAGTTCAATAACAGCTATAATACTTATCTTTTGTGTGAGTGCATCTAGCATAAACCTGCGTAGTTGTGCCAAAAATTGACGGTATTGGGAAAGTGGGCGTGGTACCTCACATAAGAAGTCAGTAGGTGTCATAGACCTAGAGTGCTGAAATTTTGTGTGAGTTGATCCAGTGTAAATAGTTGGGCAAAGATGGGCGGAAAGTGGGCGTGACCCTTCCCATCTGAAATTAAAACCTGTTTCAGAGTATTTCGACACCGAGATGGGCGGAAAGTGGCCGTGACCCTTCCAATACGAAATTAAAACCAGTTTTTTGTGTATATTCCACAACGATATTCCTATATTGTTGTGTGAGTTAATTTAGTTGTAACCTGTTTAGACAATATATATCGGAATTCCCATATGTAGATATCATAATTTCGGAACGCTACTTCAAATTGAAATTATGAATAAAATTTTCAGCTATACGAGCCCCACTGTGCAATGACATTAGCGATGCCGACTATTACAACTACCACTCGACTATGGTTATGTTGAATGTTGCTGTTATGGTTGTTGCTGTCGTTGCTGCTACTGCTATTGCAGATGCTGGAACTGGGGCTGCTTAAAAATTGGTAGCGATTTATGTATTTATTTTTGTCAGAAGTGTTTTATGGTATTTTGCATTTGGTAAAATTTATGGATTTTTTACCAGAAATACCAGATACCGGTATCGAAAATTGTACAGACATATAAAAGTACTGCCGACACGCAGAAAAAAATAATAAAATACAACAACAACACCATCATCATCATCCTAGCAAACACCGACATAGTTGTGTGTCTGTGAGTGTAAAACTAATAATAAAAAACCATAGTGTGGTGTCGATATTAGATGGTTTTTTTTTTCGCATATTTTAAGATAAATTATTATTTATGAAGAATTATAATTACAACGAAAATATACTACACATGCACATTTCCAGGGACTCGAATGTAACATTTTACGAATTTGAAGTGAAAAACTAAAGACATGCTTTTTGTTTTTATACCCTCCACCTGGGGGGAATACTTTCTCTTTGTCATTCCGTATGTAACAACTTGAAATAGTCAACGGATATATACATATATATTCTGTATTCTGGTAATATTCCAAGATGATTTGTCTTTTTGTTGAAAGTTTTTTTTTAATTTTTGCTTCATATGCACCTGAAATTTGTTGTAGAGTGAAAGCGCAAAAAAGTAAATAAAACATGTAGCGACTAAAATGGGACAAAAAGGGATAAGGATGGCGCTAATTATAGCTAGAAATATGAAATTCGGTGTGTACATCCCTCTAACGTCGTAGATACGTAAAATAGTGAAATTGTGCTTTTTAGGGAAACAATTGCAAAAAGGAATAAAAATGGTATCAACCAAACCGCTGAAATTTAAATAATGAGTCATGAAATATAAAGGATTTTTTTTTAAAAATTTGGGGCGAATGGGGATAAAAATGGTACCAACCAAACTGCATCTAAAATCATGATTTTCAGTATTTGTACTCGTCTGACTGCGTAGACGCGGAAAATTAGGGCCAAAATGAAACAAGTAAGGAAAGGCTAAAGTCGAGCGGGGCCGACTATATGATACACTCCACTTTCAATCTCAATACAATTCAATTCGGTAAAAAAGAGAAAACGGGAAGGATTTTTATATCCCGTAAATGTATGTGTTTGACAAACAATGTTAAATCGGAAATTACATTTGTGTGGTGGTATATTGAAACCTGCAACGGAATAGGTGAAATATAAAATGTATAGTTTGGCCAAAATCGGTTAAACATTTGGGAGCAACAATTGTATTCGGGCTACATCTAAATCTGAACCGATCTTACCCACTTTCCGCATAGGTATTTTTAGTTGGATTATAAGATGTTGTGCCCAATTTAAAGAATTGTGGTTTCTAAAGCGGAAAAAGTGAAATCGTTAGCGAAATTTGTATGGGGGCTATATCTAAATCTGGACCGATCTCGCCCGCTTTAGCCACAGGTTTTTCTAGTTAGATTATAAGATGTTGTGCCAAATTTAAAAAAAATCGGGTACAATATGTGGTTTCTGGAGCGGAAAATATCAAATCGGAAGCGAAATTTGTATGGGGGCTATATCTAAATCTTAACCGATCTTACCCATTTTCAGTATAGGAGTTTCTAGTTGGATTAAAAGATGTTTTGCCAAATCTGAAGACAATCTGATACAATATGTGGTTTCTAGAGCGCAAAAAGTCAAATCGGGAGCGAAATTTGTATGGGAGCTATATCTAAATCTGAACCGATTTAATCCGTTTTCAACACAGATGTTTCTAGTAGAATTATAAGGTAATGTAAGGTAATTTGAAGCTAATCAATTGAAATCTGTGGTCTCTAGAGCGGAAAAAGTCAAATTGTGAGCGAAATTTGTATGGGATATATATAGAAATCTGAACCGATCTTACCCACTTTCTGCATAGGTGTTTATAGTTGGACTATAAGATGTTTTTCCAAATCTGAAGACAATCTGATACAATATGTGGTTTCTAGAGTGAAAAGAGTCATATCGGGAGTGAAATTAGTATGGGGGCTATATCTAAATCTGAACCGATTTTCATCAAATTAAATAGCGTTCGTCGTTGTACCGAAAAACTTCGTTGTGCAAAATTTCATTTGCTTTTGTCTACAATTGCGACCTGTATCGTGATTGCAAGAAGAGATGGACAGACGGACGGACATTGCTAATCGACTCAAAAAGTGATTCTAAGTCGAAAAAAATGTACAAAGACATAATACTCTCGTGGAGTGTATAGAAAGAGTAAAACTGCAAACATGTAGCTAAAATCATGAAAACAAGCTGTGTACATTCCACTCTAAAACATTTTGAATCTTCAATATTAGCAATTTTCATACATGTTGAATGTATGGAATCAAAAAGTTGAAAATGAGGGATATAGTTTCTACGATAATTATAATTAAGAATGACCATACACCAAATATTTATTCCACAATGTTGAAGATTGCTACCTCATATTCACTATTTTATTACATTTGAAGTTTTATCTATATATATAAACGAATCTGTGCTTGTTTGTTTGTTCTTTATAGACTTCTAAACCACTAAACCGATCTTCTTGAAATTTTCACAATATGTATATAATGAACCGGGGATGAAAATAGGCAATATAATTTTTTGATATTTTCTATGGGCGTGACACGTGCAACATACAAATTGGGCATTTATTCGCTTTTTATAAATTAGAATATTCAGAGTACTATTGCAGCTAGAGTCTTGAATTTGAAACATTGGCGTAGGAGGGATATTCTTCTTGAGTTGGCTATAGCCCCCCCCCCCCCTAAATTTGCTTGTTAAAAACTCACCCGTTCTACGCCAATGGAATTTTTGTGTAAGGTCACTAATTCTTAGTCTGCAGAATTGTGAAAAAATGGGTGGTATTGGAAAAGGGTGAGTGGTACCTCCAAAGTGGTACCTACGAAGTTAAAACCTATTATCGAATATATTCAGTCTATGACACCTAGAGTGCTGATATTTTGTGCGATCGCATCCATTATCAACGTGCGAAGTTGTGCCAAAAATGGACGATATTGGAAAAGTGGGCGTGGCACCTTCCATTGGAAATTAAAATCTAATATCAAATATATTCAGTTCTATGACACCTGTGCCAAAAATGAACGATATTGGAAAAGAGGGCGTGGCACTTCCCATACGAAGTTAAAACCTATTATCGAATATATTATGACACCTAGAATGCTGAAATTTTGTGTGAGTGCATCCACTATCAATGTGCGTAGTTGAGCCAAAACTGGGTGGTATTGGGAAATTGGCGTGTCACCTCCCATACGAATTTAAAACTTGTTCTAGATTATATTCGCTTACATGACACCGAGACTAAATTCGAAATTCTTGTGTAAGCTAATTTAGTTGCTTATACAATATACAAATGTGCGGGACTTGAAAGATGGGGAAATTTTGATTTGAATATTGTAAAATAACACGCTTTCTTTGGATTTTCTTAGCACAATAGTATATAAAGGTTATAACAAAAGAAATATCCATGCGTCAAAAGCCGAATTAAGCCAAGAAAACGGCATTTATATTCAATATGATATTTGAAATGTCGTCCCCTACTACTAACTAACGATCGGTTTTTAATTTTCTTCATTAGTACGTCTCTGAGAACCTTGATTATAATTGGTACATATTTTATTGATCACGAGAAAAATAGTATGAAGTCTGATTTTAATTTTACTTTTTTTTGCCTGACGAAGCGGGTGGTGATTCAGCTAGTATTTTATATAGTAGAGGACTATTAAATAATATAATCATAATTTGCCTACTATTGTAGGGCACTTATATGTAAAGTCGACAGCCTCTGTGTTTAAAATTACCTTATGGCATTCCTGATTTTCTCCAATTCCATATTTTTTTTAAATCGGCAAATGCAGTTCTATTTCCCTTGTTCAGAAGTACAAATTTGCAAACTGTCATTAAATCGAAGAACATTTCCGTTTCACGTGGAATTAGTCTATTGTGTTTTCCACAGACTGAAATAAATTAAATTGAAATGAGTTTTGTCTTGTCTTTATGTAATGTCTTTAGGTAATTTAGTTCATATGTTTCAGTTGTAGTACGGCAGTTCTAGAGACAGAGAGACGGACATGGCAAAATTGATTCGATTTGTGGCAACCACAGCTGTAGACCAGTGATGCCCACACACATATTATAATTCGTGTTGATCCAAAAAATGCAAATATCACATGCCAGAACTGATGCTGCTGGTAAAGAGTCTATAATATAGGGTGGGCTATTTAAAACTTTAAATTAGAGTCGGCTATAACAAAATACTGATTATATTTTTCACATTTATGATTTTATTGGAAAGGATGAACTTTGGCATTTTTGTTGTGGAAATTGTAGTCATCACTGCTCAATTTATTTATTGTATTAAAACCGAGTCTGCAGAAAAACATGCCTATTGTTGGTTGGTTGTTGTTCCGCACACTGAGGACTAACTACTATGTATATAGAGTTAAGGACAATGCCAGCAATAACAACAACAAATGGCGTTTACGCTATTGATATTGCTTGAACTCTTTGGCAAAACGTTGGCATTAAACTCATAAATCTTGCATTGATTGTATGGGTTACGTTCATACGTATGGGTGTTTTCCGTTCCTCTTCCTCCTGCCATCCCATCGCATCCCACTCACTTCTGTTGTTCTCCACGGGCCATGTCATGATGTCAGTGATGGCGGTAGTGGCGGTGGAGGGGTTCACGAAAATATTAACATAAAAAGGCCTTAAATAGAACTGTTTGTTAAAAAAGTCGATAATAAAGACATATACACTAGAGCGTACCAGGTTACAAGTAAAAAAAAAAAGTTCGCCGTACACCTTCGAATATGAAGTATTATTGAAAGGTAGTTTCAAAAAAATTTTTTTTATTTTTTTATGCCGAACGTAGGGGTCGCGCTTTTACATTTTTCTATATAACTTCTGCATTTATAAACGGATTTTAAAGTGTGATACATCGATGTTTTTGTCCGATTTTTTTGTCTTTGAAGTCATTGAGCTCAAACATGATTCATGATTTTATGCGAGCTTTAATTTTCGATTATTAGAGTGGTACATTAGGGTAGTAGCAACTGAGAAATGATGGGTAAGTACCAGAAGGGGGTGCTTGAGCTCAATGACTTCAAAGACAAAAAAATCGGCCTCGTCGAGACAAAAACATCGATGTATCACACTTTAAAATCCGTTTATAAATACAAGTTATATAGAAAAATGTAAAAGCGCGACCCCTACGTTCGGCATAAAAAAATAAAAATTTTTTTTTTGAAACTACCTTTCAATAATACTTCATATTCGAAGGTGTACGGCGAACTTTTTTTTTGAGGTACGCCCTAATATACACAGTTGGTGCTTTCTATGGACTCGACAGCATCTCGCTACTGAATTAAGACAGTATTTGTTTGTACTTTTTAACATAATGAAAAATATCCTTAATCTTTGAATATCTTAAAAACACATCTTTACTTAATTAATTTTAATTATACCCTCCACCTCCAGGATGAGACCATATAAAGTATATATATACTTGATAGTCATAAAAACACGCTACAATCTAAGCGAAAGGAGCTAGGAGGGCCAAATTTTGCATAAATACATCTTATAGTCGTAGATCGATTGGGATTGCAACTGGGCGAAATCTGGCCAAAGTGAAAAATTTTCCCCTCACAAGGCCTGGAAAAACCATAATAACACCTAATATTTTAGGGTATTTAAGCATATTTTTTGCAATATGTCTGCTTGTATTTACTTGATATTGGGTATGCACATTCCCCCGATACCATAAAACGAATTTTATACGTAGTAATGGGGAAAAAAGGGATAAAAATGGTACCTATTAAACGACAACAGCTAGGAACACGAAATTCGCTTTGGACATTCCTCTAATTGAGTAGATACATAATATGAAAGTATTTTTTTTCCAAATTCGTACTTTTAAGGGATAAAATGGGAATAGAGGGATAAAAATGGTACAAACAAAATGGCTGCTCATAGAATAATGAAATTCGGTGAATACATTCCTCTGATTGCGTAGACACGTAAAATAAAAAGATTTTAGCTAGTCGTACTTTTTAGGGGGTAAAATTGGAAAAAGGGGATAAACATGGTACCAACCAAATGGGCGCAGCTAGAATCATGAAGCTGCAGAAACACGCAAAATAAGAAGATTTTCCAAATTCGTACTTTTAAGGCAAAAAAAATATATATTTAGCGTAAACGTACTGGTAGCCTTCCAAATTTGTATTTTTTATTTTTATTTTTTCATGAAGTTAGTTTATATTGAGAGATAATGTTTTTTTGAGATTGCTGTCTTATATTTACTTTTTGAATTGATTTGAAGTATTATTTCGATATATATATATATTATAAACGTATTGGTAGCCTTGACTTATAAGCGTGGCTTGAAATAATAAAAATATTATATTTATTTACAAAATTATTTTTTTCAATATTTGTATTTGTTTTGGTTGGCTATATTAAAAAATTATATTTTCTTGTAATATTACTGCACTTCTACTAATATCGACAGCCTCTTTTGAATGCAATCGATGGTGGAGGGTATATAAAGTTCGGCCCTTCCGAACTTAACGCTGTTTTTACTTGTTTTTTATATAAAGAGTGATTTTTTTGAGGTTAGGATTTTCATGCATTAGTATTTGACAGATCACGTGGGATTTCAGACATGGTGTCAAAGAGAAAGATGCTCAGTATGCTTTGACATTTCATCATGAATCGTCTTACAAACGAACAACGCTTGCAAATTATTGAATTTTATTATCAAAATGCGTGCTCTGTTAAGAAAGTTCATTGCGCGCTTCCATTTTATGGTCAGTTTAATCGACCCACTGAAGCGGCTATTCGGGCTATTGTGACTAAATTTCGCACCAAATTTACATTGTTGGACATTAAACCACCAACACGCTTACGTAGAGTGCGAACTGAAGAAAATATCGCAGCTGTATCGGCCAGTGTTAATGATGACCACCAATTTTCGATTCGTCGCCGTTCGCACCAATTGGGTCTCTGTTACTCAAAAACGTGGAAATGCCAAAATTGGACTAAGCGGATGGACCACCTAAGACGCAGCCGCGGTCAACATTTAAATGAAATTATCTTCAAAAAGTAAATGTCATGGACCAATCTAACGTTTCAAATAAAGAACCGATGAGATTTTGCAAATTTTATGCGTTTTTTTTAAAAAAAAAGTTATCAAGCTCTTAAAAAATCACCCTTTAGTTTGGTTTATTTTAGCCTCAACTTCTAGGATGGAGGTATACTAACTTGTCACTAAAAAATTCTAAAACGATCTAGCCATGTCCGTCCGTCTGTTGAAAACACGCTTCCTCACAAGGACTGAACACATCCCAGTATTTAGTGTATTTAAATATATTTTTATACCCTCCACTTCCTGGATGGAGTTATACTAACTTGTCACTTCATTTGTAACACCTTGAAATATCGACCTGAGACCCTACAAAGTCTATATATTCTTGATCGTCATAAAATTCTAAGACGATCTAGCCATGTCCATCCGTCAGTTTGTTGAAAACACGCTAGCATCTATATGAAAGGAGCTAGGACGTCCAAGTTTTCCATAAATGCGTCTTATAGTCGTAGATCCATCTGGGAGAAATCGGCCCAAAGGGAAAATTTTTCCCTCATAAGGACTAAAAATACTCATAATAACCCCTAATATTTTAGTGTATTTATGCATATTTCTTCAACTTCTTCTTCTTGGACTTATGTACTTTATATTGAGTATGCGCATTCCCCCTTCAAAAAAAAAAGTGCACAATAAATTGAATCTTATTCGTAGGGGGTGAAATGGGACAAAAGTGGTACCTATCAAACGACAACAGCTAGAAACACGAAATTCGGTGTGTACATTCCTCGAATAGAGAAGATATATAATTAGGGTTTGGGATTTCCCGGACTTTTTTCATTTCCCGGGAAAACGGGAATGAAAAGTTTCATTCCCGGGAATCCCGGGAATTCCCGGGAAAACATAATTTATTTTAGGTATGTCCAATATGATTTAAAATGTCAACATTTAGTAAAAGGTGTACTTTTTTTAACCTATTAACGCCCACCAAACACGTCCGTGTACACTATTTCAAGGTTTTCGTACTTTTATGATAACTTTTAATATGAATGTAATGCCTGATTATTAAACTATAGGGTTGTTCGATTGGCTAGCTTAATTTTTGTATGGAATTTAGTCGCTTAAAAAGAAAGTAAAGAAAGTTGAATGTAGCTTGTTGATTTATTAAAGAAAAACAATGCATAAAAATGTTGCCACCTTGTCAATTTTCTTAATTGTAAGCTAGCAAGCCCAATAGAACAGGTCGATGATAATCTTGGGTGATCGAGAAGAACAAAACAATATAATAATAACCTAAAAATAAATATTTTTATTATTGTAGTAGTTATTACGAGAATAATTGAGAAGAAATTTAAAAATTGGGCGTTTATGGGTTAATATACTGACATATTACAAATTAAACGCATGTTTTTGTGAAAATATTTTACAGATTATTTTTCATTTTACATTTATTTTACTCTTAACTAATTGAATTGAAGGCATCATAAAATTGGACATTAAAATCGCAGGCACAATTGACTTACACCTACACTAGATTCAGAATTAAAAAAAATGATTAAGGAAACAAATAACACGTATGGCAAAAAATGTTATGACGTAATTTAGAAGATTCATTCGAATAGAGAAGAAAATATTTTACAGAAACAGGGAAAATATTCTAAACTGTAAAATCAATATTAAAAATTAATATTAAAAATTTGAGGTTTAACCAGATAGCACGATGTGTTAAGTATTGACATTATGTCAGCCACAATATTGTCGGTATGATATTTTTGTTTGACAATAAAGATACTGCAAATATCCCCACAAGCTTGGTTTTCCAAAAAATTACTACTTAGTGAATTTTAAAATTTTTGTTTGTAGTAATAAACAAATACTATTTATTATTGCCATTAATGTATGATTTGATTAATATATGAATTTGAAATATATTAAAATTTTCCAATTTAAATAGTAAATCTAAATTAGTGCTCAAAATAATCAACAAAATATTTTTTTAATATTTCCCGTATTCCCGGGAAATTAAAAAATTTTTCCCGGGAATTCCCGAAAAAATTTGGACGGGAATTCCCGGGAAAAACGATTCGGGAATTCCCGGACCCCAAACCCTATATATAATATAAAAGTATTTTTTCCTAATTCGTATTTTTAAGGGGTAACATGGGAATAGGGGGATAAAAATGGTACCAACCAAACGGCTGCACCTAAAATAATGAAAATCAAAGTATACATTCCTCTGATTGTGAACATAAAGGATTTTTTCGAAGGGGATACAAATTGTACCAACCAAAGGACTGCAGCTAGAGTCATGAAATACGGAGCACACATTCCTTTGACTGCGTAGACACGAAAAATAATAAGGTTTTTCGAAATTCGTACTTTCAAGGGATAAGATGGGAACAGAGGGTACCCACTGAACGGCTACAGCCAGAATGATGAAATTTGATTCTAATTGCGTGGTCAGGTAAAATAAAGAGAAGAAAGAGAATAAAGGAAATCGTACTTTTAATAGGTTGAATGGTGAACAGGGGATAGAAATGGTACCAACTAAATGGCTGTAACTAGAATCATGGAATTCGGTGTATACATTCCTTTGAATGCCTTTTTCCAAAGTCGTACTTTATTTTGTTGCTTTTAAAACAAAAACTGGATATAATCATGAGAGATAATGGATTTTCAAACTTTATACTTTTGGAGCTAAAGTAGGATGGAAATACAACCAACCAAATAGGATTGCTGCAAATTCACCCACTATCCTCCAATATTTAGATTTTTAAGTTTTTTTTGAAGACTGCTGCATTATACAGGGTGCGGCAAAAGTCTCGAAGGGTTTTAAAACTATCATAACTGATTTAATTTTTAATGTAAATTTATTTTTCTTACAAAATAATAAAATATAATATCTGTAGATTTTTTAAATTTATGTGTGAAAGATTACGTCACGTTTTTCAGCCGCGCAAAGTTGAGCTCTTTCAAGTGCATTTTCCATGACACGAATCAGAGTATCAGGCTGCAACGCTCTTATTTCGGCTCGAATATTCTCCTTCAGCTGTTCAAGGGTTCTGGATTTATTGATATACACCCTCTCTATCACTGAATATCCCCAAAGGAAATAAGCTGGTTGTGTTAAATCCGGCGAACGGGCCGGCCAATTGAATGCTGAATTTTTGGAAATTAAACGTTCAAATTGATGTTCAAAATAAAATTCTATGATTTTGGTTCGTTGGATAACGTTGTAAGTTTCCATGATTAATCTCCCAGATTTATTTTACAAGTCCTAACAAGAAAAGGGGGGGATTAGAAAAGTTATTAATTTTTCAAATCCCTTCGCGACTTTTGCCGCACCCTGTAGTTATATTTTGAGCTGACTTGAAGTATTATTTCGATTTCGTATAAATATATCGGTAGCCTTGCCTTATGTGCGTTGTTTAAAATAATTAAAATTTTATATTTATTTATAATATTAGTTTAGTAATATTTTTATTTGTTTTGGTTTGGCTATATTACGAAAATAGACATAACAAAAGATATACTACGAATATACCAGCCTCTGTGGAATGTTTTTCATGGTGTAGGTTATATAAAGTTCTGCCCGGTTATTTCATATGTCTGGAGCTATAACGCTGTATAAACATTTTGCTAGGCTCCCCTTATATGAAGGCATTAACAATTATTTAAATTTTTCCAATTCTTCACATAAATGGTCGTAATTCAACGGCAAGTGATTGTTGGTAGTTGGCTCTGTGTGTGTTTGGTCATACGGGGGGTGTATGTTCGTTCAAACGTCGTCTTGTATCTACAACTCCTTCTTTATCTTAAAATGTCAAAATATATTATGTCGAGATGTTTGTGGGCCAATAGAAACGACGGTAGTTAGTAAAAATCAATGGGGCAATTTTTGTGTTAAATCCCCGGTATTACAGTGCACACAAAATTTATGGGTTGCTCAATTAGACCAAAGTGGGGGCTTTAGCGATTGATTGCTTTTTGGGGTGTTTTATTTCTCTTGGCTATTGGCTATATTGAATTTTCTAGTGAATTGGGTGGAGATTGGTTTTTTATTTGGCTTTTGATAAATCTTTCGATTAATACCAATAATACCTCATTCATATTCGTGAGTTATTGCAACAAAGCAACATAAAGTGTAATATTTAGTTGAATATGAGAGCTCTGCTTCTACTAAATTGTTTAATTAAAGCTAAACTCAATTCAAATTTGAATGTGTATTCGTTTTGACAATGTACATGTTAGTCCAACATTTTAAACACAATTATTAAATTATTTAAATATGGCAAAAAATATTAGCTTTTTTCCATTTTGACCCTAAAAGTATGTATTTGGAAACACTTTTTTATTTTATTTTATGTGGACTCAAAATGTCGACTGAAGTGGGCCAATTTTTCTGTAGATTCTCCTAGAAGATATATGACAAATTTACTAAAATTCCATTGTAATATAGAGGTTATTTCAAACCTTATTATTGCTAAACCGAAAGTAAATTATTTTAAAGAGGCCGGTAGATGGTTTCATGCTGTTTCGAATACATTTAAGTGTTTCCATAAAACAAAAGCAAGCTTCATTTGCTGAGTTTGTGCAAACAACCACTCTACAGTGTTGTGGCGGCAATATTATTTTGAATAATTACAAGCATATTTGTCAATTCACCCACCAACTCCTTCAGCAGTAGTACCATCATCGCCGCCGCACTCATTATGCTTAAAATACAGATACAAATACAAAATATAAATTCAAAACGCGTAACCAAACATAAAATTATGCAAATTGAAATCATTGGAAGTTTCTAATTGTTTGAATTACAAATTTCATTTCATATGCTTTATTTGCTTGAATAAGTTGGTCGGGTCGTTGCTGGAATGTATAGATAGATGTGTTGTCTAAAATTCGTTTGACTGATGTTGAATGATGATGTTTTTCCAAACTGTTTAAATGCTCTTCAAACATACAATATGCATATACATAATGTATGTATTACGCAGGTTTACATGAGGATGGCTCGATAAATATGATCATTATTTTTACCAGAGTATATATAATTTAGATGTAAAACCTCAAAAGGGGAATAGTTATTGTTTTTCAAAATAATAATAATAAAACATAAAAAAGAACAAAAAAAAACAAAAACAATTAAGAAGGTGTTAAGTTCGGCCGGGCCGAATCTTATATACCCTCCACCACGGAGTGCATTCCACAGTATTACCAGCAGATTAAAGGATGTCGACTTTACATAGAAGCGCAGTACCATATTACGAAAATTGTGATATTTTTAGGCACATTACTATATTTGTTTATTATTTCAAACTATAATTTATACTATTGCGCACTGTTAAAAATCGAATTTAATATATAAATAAAATACCTTTTTCGAGTCTTCATAGTCAGAATGTATACACCGAATTTCATGATTTCAACTTCAGCGGTGTGGTAGGTCCCATTTTTATCCCTCTTTTTCAATTATATCCCTTAAAAGTACGAATTTCGAAAAATCCCTCTATTTTACGTGTCTATGCAATTAGAGGTATGTGCACACCGAATTTCATGATTGTAGCTATTTTCGTATCATTGGTATTTTATCCCTTTTTGTCCCATTTCGCCCGCTAAAACTTTTATTTTCTTTGTGGTGCTTCCAAGCTACAAGAGGAATGTCCGCAACAAATTGTAACTGTATGAAAATAAGAAATTTAATAAATAAGCCAAGGCTACCAATATTTCTATACTATATATACTTCAATTCATAAAGTAAACATAAGGGAGCAATCATAAATACCCTAAAAATTGGGGGATAGAGAGTGTATTTTCAGGTACAGTCGTTTGGTTGCTTGTATTTCCATACTATTTTAATTTCAAAAGTAAATATTTTGAAAATATTTTATCTCTCACGTACGCAGTTAAAGACAACTTCATGATTTTACCATTTTTTGTCGTAAAAGCAACAAAATAAAGTACGAATTTGGAAAAAAAATATTTTACGAGGATATGCAGTCAGAGTAATGTATACACCGAATTCCATGATTCTATCAGCGGCCATTTTGTTAATACCATTTTTATCCCCTTTTTCCAATTTTGCCCCCTCAAGAGTACGACTATCTAAAATCTCTTTATTTTACGTATCTACACAATTAGAGGGATGTACACACTGAATTTCATCATTCTAGCTGTATTCGTTTAGTTGTACTATTTTTATCCCCTGTAGCCTTTGTATCCCTTGAAAGTACGAATTTGTAAAAAACGTTTTATTTTTCGTGTCTACGCAGTCAGAGGAATGTATACTCCGAATTTCATGATTTTAGCTGCTGTCATTTGGTATGTACTATTTTTATCCCCTTTTTCCATTTTACACCATAAATTGTATGAATTTCGAAAAAATCTTTTATTTAATGTGTCTACGCAATCAGAAGAATATATACACCGAATTTCATTATTCTAGGTGCAGCCGTTAAATGTACGAATTTAGAAAAAATGCTTTTATATTATGTATCTACTCTATTAGAGGAATGTACACGCCGAATTTCGTGTTTCTATCTGTTGTCGTTTGATAGGTACCATTTTTATCCCTTTTTGTCCCATTTCGCCCCCTACAAATAAAAATCACTCTATGGTGCCCTTGTATGCTATAAAGGGAATGCGCATTGCAAATATCAAGTAAATACAAGCTAATATGTTCAAAAAACATGCTGAAATACTCTAAATATTAGGGGTATTTTCAGTCCTTGTGAGGGAAAAATTTTTCCCTCTGGGCCGATTTCGTCCACTTTCAATCCCAACCGATCTACAACCATAAGACACATTTAGGAAAAATTTGAACCTCCTACCTCATTTCGTTCGGCCGCTATCGTGCTTTCAACAGACAGACGGACAGACGGACATGGCTATATCGTCTTAGAATTTTACCACGACCCAGAATATATATACTTTATGGGGTCTCCGATGAATATTTCAAGGTGTTACAAACGGAATGACAAAGTGAATATACCCCCATCCTGGAGGTGGAGGGTATAATAATAGAAAAAAATTAAGAAAAAATACTTTTATATTATGTATCTACTCTATTAGAGGAATGTACACGCCGAATTTCGTGTTTATATCTGTTGTCGTTTGATAAAATCACTCTATGGGGTCCTTTTATGCTATAAACGGAATGTGCATTGCAAATATCAAGTTAATACAAGCTAATATGTTCAAAAAACATGCTGAAAAACTCTAAATATTAGAGGTATTTTCAGTACTTGTGAGGGAAAAATTTTTCCCTCTGGGCCGATTTCGTCCACTTTCAATCCCAACCGATCTACAACCATAAGACACATTTAGGAAAAATTTGAACCTCCTAGCTCATTTCGTTCGGCCGCTATCGTGCTTTCAACAGACAGACAGACGGACATGGCTATATCGTCTTAGAATTTTACCACGATCCAGAATATATATGCTTTATGGGGTCTCCGATGAATATTTTAAGGTGTTACAAACGGAATGACAAAGTGAATATACCCCCATCCTGGAGGTGGAGGGTATAAAAACGAAAATGTTATGATAGGCCTGACCGAATATTATATACACATCACCAAGGAGTGCCTTCGATGATGACATTAAGTAAAAAGTTAAAAGTTTTTTTATTTTTTCGCTAAATTTATTTAGGTCTGTAATTAATATTTGATTTGTACTGGGATATTGTCCTAACTCAAGGCAATTTTGAAAGATTATTTCTTTTAATTTTTTAATATATCGTTTTCTAACTTATTCTGCCAAAATGATAGTACAAATATTATAAGTATATTCGACGAAAAATTTAGTTAAAAAGTTTAAACAGTTTATCTATAGAAAATGGTTTGTACTGATTTTATGAATCAGTATGTTTCAATAGACACAAAAAATTGTATGTCTCGGACACATTTTTGTGTGGATAGTGTTATTTTTGAACGTTGACAATGCTTTTATATCTACACTATGAAACAATAAAAATGCCGATGGACAAGAAAAACCAACTTTGTCTATACTTTTTTTAATTTTTAATCAAAATTCAAATTTTCACCAAATGATAAGATTTCTACTCTCATTAAGATTACTGCATTTTTGAATACAAATGGGAAAAACAATTACTAGCCACACCACGAAAATAAAGTTTGGTTTGCTTAATGAGGATTTGCAAAATATTTCGTTTCTAGATCAAGGCGTCAGTGAGCTAAAAGCTCCAGAAAAAAATCATTTTTTTCCGTGTAATGTTTTGTGTTGCCTTTTTGTAAAAGTTAAAATTTTTGAAATAATAGACCCACTTTAAATATAAATGTTGATACTTGTCTTAGAGTAAGTTATTGGTCGAATTATTGAACGTTTATATATAGTTTGTGTTTTTTCATAGTGATATCTGAAAACGTTTCTTATTTTGCAAAATAAATATCTGCAGTCAATACCTTTCGAATGATGTCAAAATGAAAAACATGGGCAGAAAAATGAGGCCGGAGCTATCATTTTTGTAAAAAGAGTTTGAAAATGTTAGATCTGCAAAACCACCTCCTGCATTACAATATCTCACAAAAATGGAGTCAGTGACGTAATTTCTCATCCGATATTCATCATCATCCATCGAGGCATCATTCGAATGGTATTGATTCTTTCTACAAAATATTTCCTAGAAATATGATAGCCGTCACTTTGAATAACCACAAAAAATCTAATCAATTATTCTAAGACAAGAATAAAAATTTATATTTAAAGTGCTTTCAAGGTTGTATTAATTCAGAAAAAATTAGGACGAAATTGCAACATAAAAAATTACACGGAAAGAAACATGATTTTTAGAGATTTTTTTGTTTTCAGGAGCGACGAAATGTTTTGCAGATCATGATTAAACAGTCCAATCTTCATTTCTGGTGGGAGGTGGCCGCATCAATTTATTTTCGGTGCCCATCCTAATATATATATAATATCCAAGGACTACAATATAAAAACTTTTTGGAGACTCGACCTATAAGTGAGTGTGGTCTTTAGAGTTATTTAATTAATTCAAAATTGTGCTAGTGAAACATCATAGTTTATTTAACAAATATCACAATTAATCAAAATATCATAAGTTATAGCAGTAATTCTAAGGAATACACTCCATGGTGGACGGTATATAAGATGCGGCCATGCCGAACACAATACCATTTCGCTTGTTTTAGTTACAACTATGACAAAGATTAAAATAAATTAAAATAAATCGTCTAACTTAATGGTTTGCAATACCAACCAGACACACTCAGCAGTTTTCATTCAAATCGGTAGACCTTCGAAAATTTCTAATTTTTATTTCAAACGAAATTCCTCCATAAGCCCAATGTTTTTCTTATTTTTAACCTTCTTTGTAGTGCGAGCCACTCTTATACACGCTTTAACTACATATAGACATGAATGTATTCATAAATTATTATATTTTTGAATATATACATTCTAATAGCGATTTTCTTTGATGAATTTCGCATGAATTCTATTAGTTGACAAGGCATATTTGCTTATTATTTTACTAAAAAAAGGTAATTGTTTTGTTTTGAGTATTAGATTGTTTCGTTTACAAAATTATGACATAAAATTGTTATTTATAAACCATATGAAATTATCAATTCAGAGTTCACGAAATTCCAGCTTTGTTGTAAATAAAGCCACAGACATTTTTGGTGTTTCGCTTCAAGGCTGTTGGGTGGAAGTGTGTAAATTTTATCTGTAATAAAGAATGTCTATTCGAAACCGGATGAAACCGATTAAAAGACTTACACCCATATTCTAAAACAATTATCACAGATGAATTTTCAATGTAAAAGTATACTTCAAACATTTGATGTACAGTTGAACTTCGATTAACCGTGATGCTCGGGACCGGGCTAATCACGGATAACCGAAAATCACGGTTAAAAGAGGTAAAAATTTACATGTATAAATTTTATTATTTTTATTTATTTTTGACAAAAACATGTAAATCTGCGTCTATAAATAACTTATCATATCTCTAGGAATACATACATTTATTTAAAAAAATCTTCTATGGAAGTCTGTCTAATGCTTTTAGCTTTTGATTGTTCTTCCAACAAATGAGTTTGTATGCGATATATTTGCATTCTATCTGGTTCTGAAATACTTGGACAATTAAAGTTTTCTAAAAAACCTAACAAACATTGCCTGAGCCAATGTAGGTGTTTCGTCCGCATTTCCTCCATCTGATTCCTCGGAATTTGAATCAAGCTCATCTTCTTGGCTTTGGGTAACCATGTCTACGATTTCGTCTTCAGATATAATAGCAAACAGAGCGACATCAGAGTCCACACCACCCACTTTTCGACAGCATCAATCGTACATCCAGACGGTATGGTTATATCTGTTTGTATCTTAACAAGGCTATTTGGATCATCTTCATTATGAGATAGTAAGTTATTCCAAACTCTTTTTAAAACTTATGGAGTTACAGAGTCCCACGAAGCTGCGGCTGCCCACAAAGCTGTCTTAATATTCAAAGATTTAACGAACTCACGTCTATCATTAGCACCAACAAGTTTTTGAACGATCAGTTTACGGTAGTGACATTTGAAGCTCCGAATTACTCCTTGATCCATAGGCTGAATCAAGGACGTGCAATTTGGTGGGAGATATTTTACTGTAACGTTTTCAGATATCATAGCATTTACATCTCGGTGTGCTGGACAGTTGTCTAATAGTAAAAGTATTTTACAGTTATTTTTGAGACCGATGCGCCGTTGAAGTTCCTTTGCTTCTGGTACAAAATTTTGATTAAACCACTCCAGAAATAGCTGTTGTGTTACCCAAGCTTTCTTATTAGATTTATAAATCACAGGAAGGTGTTCAACGTTTTTTAAAGCTCTTTGATGGACACTTTTTTCTATTATCATCAATTTACACTTGTGAGTTCCTGCAGCATTTGAACAAACTAGCACTGTGACTCTCTCCTTGGATTCCTTGTACCCTTCAATAGAATATTCATTAGCACTAACCAAAGAACTCTGAGGCAAACACCTCCAAAATAGACTGGTTTCGTCTGCATTGTAGATCTGTTCAGTTGTAAGTTGTTCGTTTTTAATGATTTCATCCAAGTCGTCCACAAACATCGTAGCAGACTCATAATCAGCACACTCCTTTTCTCCCGTAGATTTCAGTCGACGGATTCCATGACGTTTTTGAATTTATCTAACCAACCAAATGAATAAGTGCACTCTGAATTCATGTTTAACTTCAAATGGAACATTTTTGCCTTTTCGACAATCATTTCGCCTGAAGCTCAGAAGCAAATTTCAGTTTAAGTTCATACAATATCTCGATTTCAGTTAACTTACCTGAAATTGGAGTTCCCTTAAATCTTTCTTGCCGAAACCATTCATATGTTGCGAAATCAACTTTTGGGTTTTCGGATGTTTTTAGTATATATCTGTGCAAGCATTGAATCATTATCGGAGCAAAATTTTAAAATCCGATCTTTGTTTTTTATTAAATCGGTATTGCTAAATCGATTCAAAAAGTGATTCTAAGTCGATCGGTATAATTAACAATGGGTCTATCTCGCTTCCTTATGGGTGTCACAAACAAATGCACAAAGACATAATACTCTCGTGGAGTGTATAAAAATATTATATTTATTTACTAGTATTTTATATCCGGCGTTGCACGGGTTCATTTTTCCCTATTCCCCTACTTCGTATGGTTTGGATGATAAAATGAGTAATTTTAGTGAGTAAATTTGAGGTAATATGTTTGACGTTAAAATGCATAGTATAATCGTCGAATATCTACCGAATCATATCTTAATATATGAACCTACAGGAAGAAGGAGAGAGAACTTTATTACGGCCGCACAGTGGTCCAGAATCAAAATCCATCGGCCAAAATTTCACAACTTTTTTCTAGAGACATTTATGAGGTCTGCGAGAATTGAAATTAGACAAGGACTCAAGGATTATTTTGAGATAATCAAACAATCGGATATATTTTAAATTGTAAAATTTTACAAATGAAAACGGAGGCAATTCTAGCAGTCTTTGATATCTTGGAGTAATCCTATTTGATAATCTGAATTGTAACAAACACGCAGATCAAGGCAATCAAAACTGCACAATCTGTGGTGAGAATTATGACTCTTAGTCGAGAACCGAACGACTTTACTAGAAAACTTATTACCAGTGTTGTGTAGTTACAAATACTATACGAAATACTCTCTCATTCAATTCATTATACCCTACACAAGGGTATTATGTCTTTTTGAATTTGTTTGTAACGCACAAAAGGAAACGAGATAGGCTTATTATACAGATCGGATTAGAATCACTTTCTGAGAAAGAAAGAAATCGGCCGCCGATTTCTTATTACTTTAATTACCTTTTATTTCGTAAAACCCATTCGATGTTCGTACTATAGTTCGATATACGTTTGTAAAACTGAATCTTTTATTTTAAATATAGATTTACATAGCGTTTAACGCAGATCCAAATAATATCTGTTTCAGATCACCTTCATGTTCATCTGGAACAAGTCAGAACCACAAGAGGGCTTTAGAAGGCTTCAACTCGAAACTGTCTAGGTAACTGGGGAAACATGGATGATTTTTCAAGTTCCTTGACGATGAGGATTTCGCTCACTCTGTTTCCTAGCCCAGGTATCTGCAGTAGTTTTGAATGTGTCGCCAAAAAGCGTAAACCGTAAGCGTAAGGGTTCACAATGGGCCGAATTTAGTTGGCCTCGAGTGAACTCGTCGGGTGCGCCCACAGATGACGGTTGCCGCTGCACCATAACCCAACCTATAAAATAATAAAAATTAAAATCTACTTTTTCCAAGGATGAAAAAAATAATTAAACATATTAATAATTTTTTGAAATATTAAAACTTTTTAAAACAGACAAAACAGTTAGAGACTCATCAGATAGTCTATTGTCGCGATAGAGAATGATATTGCACACTCGAGATATGTACACTCGAGATATGATATGTTAATAAATCTTAAATTATCAGCTATCGATAACTTAAGATTCGAAAACCTAAATTTTTATTTCGAGGCATCAATTTGTCATTTTTTCAATACATAGTTGTTACGTTAGATCGTATCAATATATCTTTTTAAAATTTATTAGTATAATTGTATATAACCCCCTGAATGATTTCTCCACATTAGCATATCAGGGCTTTATTCATAAAGATAGCGAAAATTCTGAAATTGAATTATTTCAAAATATTACTAACATTATAAATAAATATATAGTGACGCAAAAGGTGGGTAATTGCCAAATAGAGTAATACGAAAGATTCGTCCCGTGATTAGTGTTCAATAGTTCACTGACCATGATTATTTTAATAGTTACCTGTATAGGTCCAAGCTGATTATGATTTATATGAATTATATACTATAAAGAATGCGGTGTTGAACATAGCCTCTTTCTATGTTCAGCTTGGCGCGAAGAGAGAAGAACATTAAACGACCGCCGATAATTTAATGAACGAAATTATAGTTTCGAAAGAAAAATGGAGATGGTTTGAAGATTTCACAGACCGATGAATGCTAAAGGACACCGAACCCGTAATCTTGTAAGAGTAAGGGAAACCCATTCCCATGAAATGCGGGTTGTAATGTCATTGATTTTGTGGAGCCTCAAGATGATATCACTACGTCCAATAAACTAGTAAATCAAAAAAAAAATTTTTTTCAAATCCATGCTTTATGCAAGCAGAATTATATTGGGCCTAGAAATTCTTTTTTAGTTATCTTTTGTAGAAGGAAAAATTACTGCAAAATTTCAGTTTTTTATCTGCCATAGAACGGCATATATTCGAAAATGGGTTTTAACTTCGTATGGGAGGTGCCACGCTCACATTTCCATTACCGCCCATTTTTGTCACAACTACGCACATTAATGCTAGATGCACTTACACAAAATTACAGTAGGTGTAATTTTGGTTTTAACTTCATATGGGAGGTGCCACGCCCACTTTTGCATTACCGCCCATTTTAGGCGCAACTACGCACATTGATGCTAGATGCACTTACACAAAATTTGAGCACTATACGTGTCATAGAACTGACACTATTCGATAATATGTTTTAACTTCGTATGGGAGGTGGTACGCCCACTATTCCAATACCGCCCATTTTTGGCAGAACTACGCACATTGATGGTAGATGCACTTACACAAAATTTCAGCACTCTAGATGTCATAGAACTGACAATATTCAATAATAGGTTTTAACTTCGTATGGGAGGTGCCACGCCCACTTTTCCAATACCGCCCATTTTTGGCACAACTATGCACATTGATGCTAGATGCACTTACACAAAATTACAGCACTCTAGGTGTCATAGAACCGACTATATTCAATAATAGGTTTTAACTTCGTACGGGAGGTGCCACGCCCACTTTTCCAATACCGCCCATTTTTGGCACAACTATGCGAATTGATGCTAGATGCACTTACACAAAATTTCAGCACTCTAGGTGTCATAGAACTGACAATATTCAATAATAGGTTTTAACTTCGTATGGGAGGTGCCACGCCAACTTTTCCAATACCGCCCCTTTTTGGCACAACTATGCGAATTGATGCTAGATGCACTTACACAAAATTTCAGCACTCTAGGTGTCATAGAACTGACAATATTCAATAATAGGTTTTAACTTCGTATGGGAGATGCCACGCCCACTTTTCCAATACCGCCCATTTTTGGCACAACTATGCGAATTGATGCTAGATGCACTTACACAAAATTTCAGCACTCTAGGTGTCATAGAACTGACAATATTCAATAATAGGTTTTAACTTCGTATGGGAGGTTCCACGCCCACTTTTCCAATACCGCCCATTTTTGGCACAACTATGCACATTGATGCTAGATGCACTTACACAAAATTACAGCACTCTAGGTGTCATAGAACTGACAATATTCGATAATAGGTTTTAACTTCGTATGGGAGGTGCCACGCCCACTTTTCCAATACCGCCCCTTTTTGGCACAACTATGCACATTGATGGTATATGCACTTACACAAAATTTCAGCACTCTAGGTGTCATAGAACTGACAATATTCAATAATAGGTTTTAACTTCGTATGGGAGATGCCACGCCCACTTTTCCAATACCGCCCATTTTTGGCACAACTATGCGAATTGATGCTAGATGCACTTACACAAAATTTCAGCACTCTAGGTGTCATAGAACTGACAATATTCAATAATAGGTTTTAACTTCGTATGGGAGGTGCCACGCCCCTTTGTCCAATTGGTCAAATTTTTCCATTTCCTTGTATTGTCATCGAAAATGATTAAGTGTGCAAAATTTGAGCAAAATTGGTTGAGAAAAAAGCTTTCAAAAATTGATTTCAAATTTTGTGGCACACAAACATATATAGAAAGTAACCTTATATAAAGCATGGAAAAAGTACATAAATTAATTAATTTTTTTAAATTGTGCCTGTGGAGATATTTTACTTGGAAAATTACAAATTTCAATTTCAGCCTTGACTTTAAATAGTTAGTCTACATCAGTGAGACCATCATTTCTCTGTTATATCTAGCATACACATGATTAGATATTTTCTCTTTGTGTATAAGGCCAAAGCTGCTTTTGTTAAGGACCATTATTCAATCGGCCTTGGACTTTCTCCATCTTTGCCATCTTTTCAATATTAAATGTTCCAATTAGTGTTTCTACTGCTTCATTGTAGAAGTTGCTCCATTTTCCCGGTTTTTTATTTCATTTTAATTTAATGTGTACTTTTCATACATATTTCGAAATCATTTAAAATTAAAAAGTGCTCGTGCCCAACTCCTACTGCGAACAACGCAAAAACCAAACTAAAACTTAAAATAATAATAATAACACTTTAGTCATGTTTTTGGCTTTTATTTCATAGTCCACGCAGATACACAGATACATGTAGTCTGTGTTTAGTTGACAAAAGTTAGAAACTTTCAAGGCAACACGAGCGATGGAAGACAAGCGAAAAGTGAAATTTTATAATTTTACGGCACCGAAAGAACGACATAACGAGGGGGAGAACGAGGATGGTTGGTCTTAAACAGTTGGTTGTTTTGGCTTCATGAAAGAAACTTAGAAAGCATGAACCTAATGTCTCTATCTGTTTAGATGTAACCAAAATTGTTGAAGATCGACCATATGATCGATCTCAGCTGATGCGTATATGACAACGCATGGCGGTATGGTGTCCTTTATGGTTACAAAATCAGTAGTTTTGCGTACTTCGTACGAAGCACAAACGAACACACTTGCGTGTGTTTTTCTAAATTGTCTCCTCTAAACTCCGTCTAGGGGATACCAATAATGCCATCAAACTGGTAGGATTCTGTTCACAAATATTCCCATATTTAGTATACTAACCTCTTTTGTTGCCACTGCTGGTGGAGCAGCCACCAACCCTGGGGAGTGTAGTGGCAAGTTACTGAAGTCATTGCTGTTTTTCGGTTGTAACTTACTTAAAATTGCCGGAAACTTTGAAAATTTGCTAGAACAAAGACTATTAGGTTACATCCCTTTTGGTTATATTTGTTCCTCAGCCAGCAGTCAGCAGCCGCCATCCGTCTCCAACAACAATTGCCGACAATAACACCAATATCAGCACCAACGACCGACACTATCAACAGCACCACCATCAGCGCCAGAACCAACACCAGCTCCAACACCACTTTTCATTCCATCTGCCCCCAGTGGCAGCGCTATCATACTTCACCAATGGACACAACAACGATTACTGTCAACTATATCGTTCACAGAGCTGCTGGGAGGCTACCACCTTATGGCTGGTGATGGATGGGTGGGGATATGAACCTTCTTGGCTTGGCTTAGTCTAAATGCGTAGCTTAAAGAGTTGTTGTGGTTTTGTCTTCTGTCGAAAATTAAAAACAACGCAAATAAGTAAAAAGGCGTTTAGTTCGTCGAGGCCGAATCTTATATACCCTCCACCACGGAGTGCATTCCACAGAATTAGCCGCCGATTTGGAAAATGGTGATGCTTCATTATTATAATATAAATAATCATCTACTATATACAAATATAACTTAAAGTGGAATCAAAAAGAGAACATTAAGCAGCAATCTTCAAAAATGTCCTATTATTAGGTAGAAACAATTTCCCTCAATACCGATTTTCACCATTTGCAATTTCTTCACTCCAGCTGCAGCCTATATCACTGTACCATTTTGATAGGAAATCTTTTAATATTGAAGATCCAATATGATTTTAGCTACAGCCGTTTGATTGGTACCAGTTTCACTCCTTTCTTCCCATTTTGAACTTCAATGAAATCAACAGTAGTTCAAGTTTTCATTGAAGTAAATAGTTAGTTGAAAGAACACAAAAAGTGATATTTTAGCAGCAAAAATTACAAATAACAAGACGGCAAAAATAAATTTGTAAATAATGGAGATTTAAGTGATTGTTATTGACATTATTTTTAAGCCATAATACATATAAAAATTAATTCGAGGTTTAGGAAAAAACATGGTTTTAATTAGAAGTTTTTTTATGGACAAACCAATGGAGTTTTAGTAGCTATTCCCCTCGATTTCCTCAATCAAATAATTATACAAATATAGGTAGAAGTCTGTAGATTAAAAATATTTCAATTTCAGGAGCCATTATTTGCATAACTTTAAATGCTATTCAAAACACCAAACCTAACAAGTTCATACAAAACGTAAGTTACTGTTCAGTACATGTAACCACGTGTTAATATTGATGTTGTTGCGAATGAAATGCATATATTTATACACTCCACGAGAGTAGTATATCTTTGTGCATTTGTTCGTAACACCCAAAAGGAAGAGAGATAGACCCATTGTTAATTATACCGATCGTCTTAGAATCACTTTTTGAATCGATTTAGCAATGTCCGTCTGTCCGTCCATCTATTCTTGTAATCACGATTCAGGTCGTTTTTCGGGACAAGGACGAACGCTATTTAATTTCAGGAAAATCGGTTCAGATTTAGATATACCAATTTCATTTCCGATAAGACTCTTTTCACTCTAGATACCACATATTACAACAGATTTTCTTCAAAATTGGCAAAACATCTTATATTTCAACTAGAAACACCTGCGGTGAAAATGTGTTAGATCGGTTCAGATTTATATATAGCTCCCATACAAATTTTGCTCCCGATTTGACTATTTCCGCTCTAGAAACCACATATTGTATCAGATTGACTTCAGATTTGGCAAAACATCTTATATTTACACATCTTATATTTACACATCTTATATTTAACAGATCGGTTCAGATTTGTATATAACTCCCATTCAAATTTCGCTCTCGTTTTGACTTTTTCTGGTTTAGAAACCACATATTTTTACAGATCTTCTTCAAATTTGGAAACATATCTTATACTTCCACAAGAAACACCCATGGTGAATATAGGTCAGATCGGTTCAGATTTATATATAGCTCCCTAACAAATTTCAGTCCTGATTTCACTTTTTCGACTCAACAAGCCACATATTTTATTTTAACAAATCTTGCAAAATATCTTATATTTCAACTAGAAACACCATGGCCCAGATCGGTTCAGATTTACATATTCTCACATTCAAATTTCGCTCCCGATTTGACTTTTTCTACTCTAGAAACCACATATTTTAACAGATCTTCAGCAAATTTGGCAAAATATCTTATGTTTCCATTATAAACACCCAAGGCGAAAAATAGGACAGTTCGGTTCAGATTTATATATAGCTCCAATACAAATTTAGCTCCCAAATTTTTCCGCTCTAAAATCCACATATTTTAACAGATTTTCTTCAAAATTGGCAAAACGCCTTATATTTCAACTAGAAACACCTGTGGTGAAAATGTGTTAGATCGGTTCAGATTTACATATATCTCCCATACAAATTTCGCTCCCGGATTGACTTTTTCCACCCCTGAAACCAGGTATTTTCACCGAATTTCTTCAAAATGGGCATAGCACGTTTACTTGAACTGAAGACAATTATTGTGAAAGTTAGTCACTTCATTCCATGTTTGGATATAGCCCCGAT
>CANDYM010000436.1:0-20247 GCA_947397865.1 Polietes domitor
GTAATTGACTTTTATAGTAGGTGTTTCTAGTTGAAATATAATTTGATGTGGAAAATTTGATCAAGATCCGATGTAAAATGTGCATTTTAGAGAAATAATAGTTTAAATCGGAGAAATTTGTAGGGGGCTATATCCAAACATGAGCCCATGTAATCCACTTTTACGTTAGCTGTTTCTAGTTTAAATATAACATGATCCTGAATAATTTATCAATATCCAATGTAAAATGTGTATTCGAGAGTAGTAATAAAGTAAATTAGAGGTATATTTTGTATGTAGACTATAGCTAATTCTTAACCGATTTCCAAATTCAATACCGATCGTCCTTGGGCTAACATAATTATTTCTGCCAAATTGCATAGCAATCGGACAAAAATTGCGACATGTAGAATTCGAACAAGCTTAGATAGAGGCAGCAGGCAGACAGATAATTATAAAAATCGATGTTGACAAAACTTATGCAACTCGATAATTTTGTTTTAAATAACGTCATTTTTTAAATTTGTTTTGATTGATCGTTTTTCGTATTAGTAAATAATAAGCCTGTAAAAAGAAATCCTTACAGAAGCCGGGTTTGATGTTGAAAAGTCGCTGCGAAGCCACTTGAAAAGACTTTTGACATGGTCGAAATCATGATCGTGGTAGTCTGCAGCCAAGTAATAAATGTCACCTTGCCATTTGTAAATAAATTTGCATTCTATTAAATATACTTGCAAAATGGTCTTGAGCCAGGACAATATCCCAGTTCAAATCAAATATTGATTACAGACCAAAAAAATACAAACGAAAAAAACTAAAAAGAAATTATTGGAATATTTAATTTTACTTTGTTATTTTTATACCCTACACCACTTCGTGGACTAGGGTATTATAAGTTAGTTTTCCGTCAACTGTTTGTAACACCAATAAATAATCGAGCTAGACCCACCTTTAAGTATACGGATCGGCTTAGAATCACCAGCTGAATCGATTTACCGATGTCTGTCTGTCCGTCCGTCCTTCCGTCTGTCCATCTGAGCTTGTTAGCACTCGCAATTGCTTTCCGATTATCATGACATTTAACAGAAGTTACTTTTTTTGGCCAAGGACGGTCGGTATTGAATTTGGAGGAAATCGGTTCATATTTAGATATAGCCCCCATACAAATGTCGCTCCCGATTTGACTTTTTCCACTCTACAAACCGCATATTGTTCCCGATTTTCTTTAAAATTTGCACAACATCTTATAATCCAACTAAAAACATCTATGGTGAAAGTGGGTTAGATCGGTTCAGATTTAGATATAGCCCCAATACAAATGTTGCTCCTGAATCTTTAACCGATTTTGGCCAAACTTTACATATATTATATTTCACCTATAAACATACATGGTGAAAGCGGGCCACATCCAGGTTTCAATATACCCCCATACAAATGCCATTTCCGATTTAAAATTTGTTGTCAAACACATACCTTTACTGGATTCAAAATCCTTCCCGATTTCACTTTTTTAACGAATTGAATTGTTGTGAGATAGAAATTACTTTATTATTTACCATACTCATTATATTTGACTAAAGATGAATTTATAGTAACTGTATAATTTATATGAACTACATAAAATTGCTCCCATGAAATACCTGGGTTTAGTAATCAAAGCGAGGTACGCAGGGAGTGGTGTAGGGTATCATATAGTTGGCCCCGCCCGACTTTAGCCTTTCCTTACTTGTTTCTATTGAAGTAGTAATAGAGTTTGTATTGAAATGGCTTACGATAAATTCGGATCGTAGCTCAGGCAACTAATTGTGACTGCTTATTCTTGTTGAATATCACACATAGACATTGTCCAGAAATATAATGTTCACAAGAATTCAATATTTCGCATTATTGTTAGTTATTTTAAAAGAAATCAAAAATTGATGTTGTACACCACAGTGATTGACCGCCCAAGATAAGTGGTCAGACGGACAATTTTATGAGCAGACATGTGAAAATGGACTCCATTTGTCTCTCCCTATAAACGAACTGAACAACTGCAACTGCCTGTTTTAGTTCGAAAGTGAAAAAGTAAAACGGCATTACGTCCGCATACATACCATAGCGGAGGATACATAAGAGTCGGTTTGACCAAGTTTATTATTTCTTGTTTTGTTGTCACTTCATACCGCATGTGAGTACCGAATGTTTTGGTATTGTTTCTTGTTTTTTAGTGGCCAATAGATGTTTTCAAACAGAGTTTTCTTATAAAATAGCAATTTCCGACTTCATTGTTATCTTCTTTAAAGTAAAATATCAATTGTTTAAGCGGAAATTATGATTTGCAGAAAATATCAATTCTTTATACTATTGCCAATTTTATTTGACATAACAAATCTAAGATGGAATTTCACAAATCAGCACAAAACATGGTAGAGGCCGCGTACTCACAAACCGCGAAATGCATTTGCTAAGCGTTTGGGTGGTGTTCAAAGTGAAATAAAAAACAAGTAAGAAGGTGTTAAGTTCGGCCGTACCGAATCTTATATACCCTCCACCACGGAGTGCATTCCACAATATTACCAGCAGATTAAAGGAAGGCGACTTTACATAGAAACAAAGTACCATATTACGAAAATTGTGATATTTTTATGCACATTAATATATTTGTTTACTATTTCAAACTATAATGTATACTTATGCGCACTGTTTAAAATCGACTACTATATATAAATAAAATGCTGAAATTGTGAAAGTGAACATGCCTAAATATTAGGCGATTGTCAGTCGCCATTAGAAAGAACCATTTCCAGATACAGACAAAGAGATAAGAAAAGTATACATTTTAAAGATATCCCCATTCGCCCCATTCTCCGCCCTTTTTCAAGTCTTCATGATTTCAAATTCAGCGGTTTGGTAGGTTCCATTTTTATCCCTCTTTTTAATTATGTCCCGTAAAAGTACAAATTTCAAAAAATCCCTCTATTTTACGTGTCTATGCAATTAGAGGGATGTACACACCGCATTTCATGATTCTAGCTGTTGTCGTATCATTGGTACCATATTTTATCCCTCTTTGTCCCATTTCGCCCGCTAAAACTTTTATTTTCTTTGTGGTGCTTCCAAGCTACAAGAGGAATGTCCGCAACAAATTTTAACTGTATGAAAATAAGAAATTTAATTAATAAGCCAATGCTACCAATATTTGTGTACTATATATATATATATATATAATTGATATAATACTTCAATTCATAAAGTAAATATAAGGGAGCAATCATAAATACCCTAAATATTGGAGGATAGAGAGTGTACTTTCAGCTACAGTCGTTTGGTTGGTTGTATTTCCATCCTATTTTAATATCAAAAGTATAAATTTTGAAAATACCTTATCTCTCACGTACGCAGTATAAGACAACTTCATGATTCTACCATTTTTTTGACGTAAAAGCAACAAAATAAAGTACGAATTTGGGAAAAAAAATATTTTACGTGGCTATGCAGTCAGAGGAATGTATACACCGAATTCCATGATTCTATCAGCGGCCATTTTGTTGGTACCATTTTTATCCCCTTTTTCCAATTTTGCCCCCTCAAGAGTACGACTATCTAAAATCTATTTATTTTACGTATCTACACAATTAGAGGGACGTACTCACTGAATTTCATCATTCTAGCTGTATTCGTTTAGTTGGTACTATTTTTATCCCCTGTAGCCATTGTATCCCTTGAAAGTACGAATTTGGAAAAAACGTTTTATTTTTCGTGTCTACGCAGTCGGAGGAATGTATACTCCGAATTTCATGATTCTAGCTGCTGTCATTTGGTAGGTACTATTTTTATCCCTTTATTCCATTTGAACCCCAAAAAGTACGAATTTCGAAAATATCCTTTATTTTATGTGTGTACGCAATCAGAGGAATATATACACCGAATTTCATTATTCTAGGTGCAGCCGTTTGGTTGGTACTATTTTTATCCCTCTATCCCCATTTAACCCCTTAAAGGTACAAATTTAGAAAAAATACTTTTATATTATGAATATACTCTATTAGAGGAATGTACACGCCAAATTTCGTGTTTCTATCTGTTGTCGTTTGATAGGTACCATTTTTATCCCTTTTTGTCCCATTTCGCCCCCTACAAATAGAAATCACTCTATGGTGCCCTTTTATACTATAAAGGGAATGCGCATTGCAAATATCAAGTAAATACAAGCTAATATGTTAAAAAAACAGGCTGCAATACTCTTAATAAAGGGTGATTTTTTAAGAGCTTGATAACTTTTTTTTTTAAAAAAAACGCATAAAATTTGCAAAATCTCATCGGTTCTTTATTTGAAACGTTAGATTGGTCCATGACATTTACTTTTTGAAGATAATTTCATTTAAATGTTGACCGCGGCTGCGTCTTAGGTGGTCCATTCGGAAAGTCCAATTTTGGGCAACTTTTTCGAGCATTTCGGCCGGAATAGCCCGAATTTCTTCGGAAATGTTGTCTTCCAAAGCTGGAATAGTTGCTGGCTTATTTCTGTAGACTTTAGACTTGACGTAGCCCCACAAAAAATAGTCTAAAGGCGTCAAATCGCATGATCTTGGTGGCCAACTTACCGGTCCATTTCTTGAGATGAATTGTTCTCCGAAGTTTTCCCTCAAAATGGCCATAGAATCGCGAGCTGTGTGGCATGTAGCGCCATCTTGTTGAAACCACATGTCAACCAAGTTCAGTTCTTCCATTTTGGGCAAAAAAAAGTTGGATATCATCTCACGGTAGCGCTCACCATTCACAGTTACGTTACGATTCGCATCATCTTTGAAGAAGTACGGTCCAATGATGCCACCAGCCCATAAACCGCACCAAACTGTGACTTTTTCTGGATGCATTGGTAGCTCTTGCAATGCTTCTGGCTGATATTCACTCCAAAATCGAAAATTCTGCCTATTTACGTACCCATTGAGCCAAAAATGAGCTTCGTCGCTGAACACAATTTCTTTCTTTCTGAACTTTCTTAACAGAGCACGCATTTTGATAATAAAATTCAATGATTTGCAAGCGTTGCTCGTTAGTAAGTCTATTCATGATGAAATGTCAAAGCATACTGAGCATCTTTCTCTTTGACACCATGTCTGAAATCCCACGTGATCTGTCAAATACTAATGCATGAAAATCCTAACCTCAAAAAAATCACTCTTTATTAGGGGTATTTTTAGTCCTTGTGAGGGAAACATTTTTTCGCCCACTTTCAATCCCAACCGATCTACCATAAGACACATTTAGGCAAAATTTGAACCCCCTAGCTCATTTCGTTCGGCCGCTATCGTGCTTTCAACAGACAGACAGACGGACATGGCTATATCGTCTTAGAATTTTACCACGACCCAGAATATATATATTTTATGGGGTCTCCGATGAATATTTCAAGGTGTTACAAATGGAATGACAAAGTGAATATACCCCCATCCTGGAGGTGGAGGGTATAACAAGTAAAGAAAGGCTAATGTCGGGCGGGCCGACTATATAATACCCTACACCACTCCCTGTGTATGTACCTCGCTTTGATTACTAAACCCAGGTATTTCATTGGAGAAATTGTATGTATTTCATATAAATTATACAGTTACTATAAATTCATCTTTAGTCATATTTAACGAATATGGTTAATAATATGGTAATTGATATAATTATCCGACAGACAAATACAAATTATACAGTAGTAATAGGATGAATCGGACCTACATTTCAAAATGGGCCCTATAACAACATTTTGGGCCTGGTCCAAAACATGGGCCTATATATTTCTCATTCACGGTAGGTATTGGATAGGATATATTGATCTGTAAAATTTGATGAAGATCCGATGTAAGATGTAGTTTCTAGAGCTGTAATAGATCAGAATGGGCCCCATTTGTGTTATACCAAAGTATGGACATATGGGCATCTCCCAAACAAGTAAGGAAAGGCTAATGACGGACGGACTTTCTATCTCATTACAATTCAATTCGGTAAAAACGTTAAATCGGGAAGGATTTTTGCATCCTGTAAATGTATGTGTTTGACAAAAAATGTTAAATCGGAAAGGACATTTGTATGGGGGTATATTGAAATCCGGAACGAAATAGGTGAAATATAATATGTAAAGTTTGCCCAAAATCGGTTAAACATTCGGGACCAACATTTGTATGAGGGCTATATCTAAATCTGAACCGATCTTACCCACTTCCACTATAGGTTTTTTAGATGTTGTGCCAATTTTAAAGAAAAACGGGTACAATATGTGGATTTTAGAGCGGAAAAAGTCAAGTCGGGAGCAACATTTATATGGGGACTATATCTAAATATGAACCGATCATACCCACTTTCAGCATAGGTGTTTCTAGTTCGATTATAAAATGTTGTGCCAAATTTAAAGAAAATCGGGAACAAGATGTGGTTTCTAGAGCGGAAAATGTCAAATCGGGAGCGACATTTGTGTTGGAGCTATATCTATCTCTGAACCGATCTTACCCACTTTCGGCTTAGGTGTTTCTAGTTCGATTATAAAATGTTGTGCCAATTTTAAAGAAAATCAGGTACAACATGTGGTTTCTAGAGCGGATAAAGTCAAATCGAGAGTGACATTTGTATGGGGGCTATATCTAAATCTGAACCGATGTTACCGACTTTCAGCATAGTTGTTTCTAGTTCAATTGTAAAATGTTGTGCAAATTTTAAAGAAAATCGGGTACAATATGTTTCTTTTATTGCGGAAAAAGTCAAATCGGGAGTGACATTTCTATGGGGGCTATATCTAAATCTGAACCGATCTTACCCACTTTCAGCATAGGTGTTTCTAGTTCGATTATAAAATGTTGTGCCAAATTTAAAGAAAATCGGGTACAATATGTGGTTTCTAGAGCGGAAAAAGTCAAATCGAGAGCGACATTTGTATTGGAGCTATATCTAAATCTGAACCGATGTTACCGACTTTCAGCATAGTTGTTTCTAGTTCAATTATAAAATGTTGTGCAAATTTTAAAGAAAATCGGGTACAATATGTGGCTTTTAGAGCGGAAAAAGTAAAATCGGGAGCGACATTTGTATGGGGGCTATATCTAAATCTGAACCGATCTTACCCAATTTCGGTATAGGTATTTCTGGTTGAATTATAAGTTGTTGTGCCAATTTTAAAGAAAAACGGGTACAATGTGTTGATTTTAGAGCGGAAAAAGTCAAATCGGGATCGACATTTGTATGGGGGCTATATCTAAATCTGAACCGATCATACCCACTTTCAGCATAGGTGTTTCTAGTTCGATTATAAAATGTTGTGCCAAATTTAAAGAAAATCGGGTACAAGATGTGGTTTCTAGAGCGGAAAATGTCAAATCGGGAGCGACATTTGTATGGGGGCTATATCTAAATCTGAACCGATTTCCCATAAAAAATCGACTCAGCTGGTGATTCTAAGCCTATACTTAAAGGTGGGTCTAGCTCGAGTATTTGTTGGTGTTACAAACATTTGGCGCGAAACTAACTTATAATACCCCAGTCCACGAAGTGGTGTAGGGTATAATAAATTAAAACATTTCGGAAAGTGTAACTTGAAATGCTTTTCCGTGGAATTAGATAACTTTATGATTTATACTTTGTTTGTTTTATTTCAAATCAATAGTCATTTGACACAATTTAAGGATAAGTAAATTCAAAATAAATTTAATTGGTTTTAAACTGAGGTAAATTTGATGTATTTTTTTCTCAAATCAAATAATCTACATATTCAAACTGCGTTGAAAGCTAATCTTTTTCGACGTTCGAGAATTCCACAATAAACTGATTTCAAGAAATTCCACATTTCGTTGAATTAAAAAAACCTCCATTTCTTTGAGGCATTCCATGTAAAACCAACGAGAAATATTCGAATGTCTTCAGATTTTAATGAACGTATTTGTTATTGCAAAATATTTTTTTTGAAAATATTGAAAACTGTGAAGGATGTTGAGACCATATTTTGTAGGAAAATTTTTATCGCAAAAAAATCAAAAGTAAATTCAACGAAAAAGACCTTAAATTCGGTCAGGCCGAATCTTATCTACCCTCCACAATGTATTGGATTACATAGTATTACCGCTTGATTAGAAGATGTGGACCTAATGTATAAGAGCTGTTAAATATTAGGAAAATTATGATATTATTTGCTACTACCGATATTTGTTAAATAAATTGTCATGTTTCATTATTATAATTTTGAATTAAAATTAATTAATTTTTAAGACCGTACATTAGGATGGGTCAATAAAATAAATTACAGCGGTCACCCCCCACTAATGAATATTGGATTGCTTAATGATGATGTGCAAAATATTTCGTCACTGGGTCAAACCATCTGTGAGCTAAACGGTCCTGAAAACACCTATAAAAAGCATGTTTTCCCGTGTAATCTTGGATTTTTATCCAAATTTTTTTCTGAATTAATAATAACTTAACAATAACTCATTGGTCCTATTATTAGACGTTTAGATTGATTTTTTGGGGGTTTCAAAGTGACAGCCACAAACTCATATTGTACTCGTATTGACTGCAACTGTCTATTTTTTATAAAATACTGTCACCAAATACGAAAAAGTTTTCAGTTGTCACTATGAAAAAACGAAAAATTGCTATAAACGTCCAACTAATTACTCTCAGACAAGAATTAAAATTTATAATGTTTCCAAGGGTCTATTAATTTAGAAAAAAATTTAGGACAAAAATGCAACGTAAAACAAGTAAGGAAAGGCTAAAGTCAGGCGGGGCCGACTATATAATACCCTACACCACTCCCTGCGTATATACCTCGCTTTTATTACTAAAGCGATCAATTTTATGAAGTTCATGTAAATGTAAATATGTGTACTATAAATTCATCAATTCAATTTGACTAAATTTAACGGATATGGTAAATAATAAGATAATTAAACAAAATTTCCGGCAGATATTCCGAGTAAAGAAAATATAACATGATCTGGAAAAATGACAAATGTAGATGAATCGGACGGTCATTTGAGGGGGACTATAACAACACTTGGGGCATGTGCCAAAACATGGGCCTATACAGTTCTTATTCACTGTAGGTATTCCTAGTGCGAATATATAATGATCTGAAAAATTTGATCAAGATCCGATGTAAGATGTAGTTTCTAAATAATGGGGGTTATACCAAATATATCTGACTTTCATAGTATATATTCTTAGTTGAAATGTAATATAATCTGCAAAATTTGAAAAACTTCCGTTGTAAAATGTGGGTCATAAAGGGCGCTACATTAAAAGTGGTTCCATATAGATCACTTTCAAAGTAGGTATTCCTAGTTGAAATATAACATGATATGCAAAATTGCATGAAGATCCAATGCACAATGTGGTTTCTAGAGATGTATTAGAGTAGAATGGGGGCCCAATTTGTATGGGGGTTATACCAAAATATGGACCCATATATTAGACTTTCATAGTATGTAATATTAGTTGAAATATAATATAATCTGCAAACTTTGAAAAAGTTCTGATGTAAAATGTGGGTCCTAGAGAGGTAATAATTAAAATAGGGGCCATTTTAAGGGCGCTACATTAAAAAGTGATCCATTATAAAGTAGGTATTCTTTATTGAAATATAACATGGTCTGCAAAATTTTATTAAGATCCAATGTAAGATGTGGTTTCTAGAGCGATAATAGTTACACTATTACTGGGGGGTTATACCAAAACTTTGACCTATATAGCTGGCTTTCAAAATAGGTGGTTCTTGTCCAAATATAACATTGTGTGGAAAATTTGATCAAGATCCTATGTAAAATGTGCATTTTAGAACTGTAATATTGTAAATGGGAGGTACATTTTTATGGGGGCTATATCAAAACATAGCTCCATGTGATCCACTTTCCTGTGAGCTGTTTCTAGTTAAAATATAATACGATCCTGAAACGATCTTACCCACTTTCAGCATAAGTGTTTCTAGTTCGATTGTAAGATGTTGTGCCAATTTTAAAGAAAATCGGGTACAATATGTGGTTTCTAAAGCGGAAAAAGTGAAATCGGGAGCGACATTTGTATGGGGCTATATCTAAATCTGAACCGATTTCCTCCAAATTCACTACCGATCGTCCTTGGCCAGAAAAAAGAACTTCTGCAAAGTTTCATGACAATCGGACAACACTTGCGACCTGTAGAGTGCGAACAAGCTTAGGTGGAATTCAGAACATAAGCAACTCATTATGGCCAGAAGGCGTCGAGTGTGATACCACAGGCTTTTACACCTCTCATCGGAACCAATATATGCGACTCACGGAAATTTTTTAAATTTTAAACAAGTTATAGTATATTACCATCGACCAAGTATTTCAGGAGTTACAGGTGATTGAACGAACACATCTTTATAAACGTTAGTTCATTTAACCTAAATGTGATGGGCCCCATAAACAAACAAAACTGGTGTAATGCGCTGTCTTTGGAGCTATGCCTAGGAAGAAAATGTAACGAGATGTGATCAATTTCACCAAAATTGGCGCAATAACCCAGCCAAAAGAGAGCACCCAAAAAAGTGAAAATGATGGTAATCTTGTGATTCTTAATTGGGATCTTCACCAATGAATTTAACATGGAGTTGTCATAGGAGGAATGTCCTTTATTTTGAAATACTTAAAAGTTATTTTAAAGTGTTGCAAAGGAACCACATTTTCACTAGTTTCCAGTTTTGTTTTAAAAAATCCGCCGCTATCGGGGGTAGAACTGCGGCACTACGACACTCTAAGCATCTCAGTTATCCTCTGTTGTGAGTGTTGAATAACTAAAGTAAACCATTTTGTTCTGTAGAACTGACAATAGGAAACTTAATAAAAAATATTTATTTAATACTAGCAGACCCGACAAAAATTTTCCTGTTCATATTTCAATTAGTTTGTTTGTGATCGTCGTGCGAATTTTTGAAAAGCTATTTCAAATGTTTATGCAAACTTGGAATGAGAAAAATTTAACGATACGATCATGGATATCTAATTCATATTACGCCAATGGAAGTGTCTGTACGTTCGCTTAAATGGATTTTGAACAATATTTCATGAGCTTGATTTTTTTTGATACGGTGAACTGATAAAATCGACTCCGAATTTAATGCAGAAGATTGTCATTTCAAGTGTTTTGAAGATTCGTCGTTCTGCAATTCGAAACTCTTGATAGTACTTAATTTAAATGTCGTGATGTTTTCCACAAAAAGGACGTATTCGAACATTCATTTAGTTTATTGCGTGGAGTAGGCCGTGGAATCGCTGGTAGTGTTTGGTAAAAATCACCAAAAAATCATTAGTAGACCGCTGATTTTTACTGAAGTAATATTTGCATTTTTAATCTATGGAACATAGATTGAGCTCATGAGAATAATTTTTGTAGTCGTTATTCAATTATAATCATCCTCTCAAAATATATTTTTGCATAAAAATTGCCTGCATAGACATTATTCGGTCTAATTACTCAAAAGACTTTTTGTGAGACATCGTATATTCATTCCGAGTTCTTCGACAGTTTGCACGTTGGAAGTTCTTTAATGAGCGTATTCGACGGCAATTTTATTGCTGAATGATCTGTTCGACCATTTTCAACAACTTAGCTGCAATTTCCGAGGAAGGCGCTAAAATTAAATTCTGGGAGAGAATCGTAGCCAAAATCTACACGATCAAAATAGTCTTATGGTTCCAAAGTGATCATCCAGAGGATAATCACTACAATTCCATCGTTCGCAAGTTTTATGAGTGTCGTACGTAAATTGCCGATTTAACAGCACAGTGTGCTCTCAAAATGTCTTCATCTTTGTGCTTTCCTTTAAGAAGCGTTTCTTCAATATGCTATTCCTTATTTTCCCCACTTCCCAGTGTTCATTGCAAAAAACAATCTGGTATTAACTGAAGACTCTGAGGCGATAGTCTGCGATTGTCAATATAATTTTCTCTAGAAACAATTCAATGTTTTTCACAGCTATATTTTGGAGATTTGGAAATACAAACTGAACAAATTTAAATATCAACATTCGCTATATCAACAGAATTTTTCTAGAGCAAATGTCCAGCAATTGTTTTGAAAATACTTTAGATTGGCCGTTCCATAATACTGATTCTGTCCGTCAGCTGGATATTGTCGTGGAATAACCCATAATGTAAATCGAAAATCACCTTCCAACAGAATCATTGAACAGTGCGCCATAGAACACACCTCCGGTCCGATCAAAACGTTGGCCACCTTTGAAAGGTCGCACGATGGAGTTTCGTTAATTTCCATATTCATGGCAATCTGAATGCATTTCGGCAGTCTTCAAAGAACGCAGCTGAAATTCCTGATGATTTTTGCGAGCGAATTTTTGCCAACAAATTTGTACGATCAAAAAAGATTTTCCGGTTTCACAGAGAGCGTCCAAGAAGAAAATTGCTATAGTTCAATCGTTCATATGCCCAGTGTTCAGCAAGCATCTTATAATCGCAATGCATCGTATTCACATTGTTTTTGCATTGCATTCCAACTCTTGATTAAATCAAAGTCGAAGAGCAAATTTCTGAAAATTTAAAAATTTAAAATTTAAAATGTTTATTTTTATGACTGATTACGAACTGGATTATTATGAACCAAATAAAAATGAATCAACAAAATATGTCGTTCTTATCGTCAGTTCTGAGAAAAAGTGTAAAGTTGTTTTTGCATTTTGTCCGAATTTTTTGAATTTTCTTTATAATTATCTGAATTTTTGTCTTCCGAAAACTTTAGCAGAACCATAACGAACATAACGAGAATTTCGCATATCCATTGCTTGAATTGAGACTTATTGCCCTGAGTTCAATCAAAAATTCTATAGAAAAGGCACTTACAGTTTTTCAAAAATATTCCTATTTTGAGGTCAACTATCCAAAAGTTTCTTCATCTTAAAACCCAGTTCGGACTACCACGAACAGTTTGTGATGCGATTACCAACGAACATCATATCATTATACACTCCACGAGAGTATTATGTCTTTGTGAATTTGTTTGTAACACCCAAAAGGAAACGAGATAGACCCATTGTTAATTATACCGATCGTCTTAGAATCACTTTCTGAGTCGATTTAGCAATGTCCGTCTGTCTGTCCGTCCGTCCGTCCGTCCGTCCATCTATTCTTGTAATCACGATACAGGTCGCAATTGTAGACAGAACCAAATGAAACTTTGCACAACGATGTTTTTCGGGATAAGGACGGACGCTATTTAATTTGAAGAAAATCGGTTCAGATTTAGATATAGCCCCCATACGAATTTCACTCCCGATTTGACTCTTTTCACTCTAGATACCACATATTACAACAGATTTTCTTTAAAATTGGCAAAACATCTTATATTGTAACTAGAAACACCTGTGGTAAAAATGTGTTAGATCGGTTCAGATTTATATATAGCTCCCATACAAATTTCTCTCCCGATTTGACTTTTTCCGCTCTATAGACCACATAATGTATCAGATTGTCTTCAGATTTGGTAAAATATCTTATATTTCCACTAGAAACACCCATGGTGAATATCGGTCAGATCGGTTCAGATTTATATATAGCTCCCATACAAATTTCGCTCCCGATTTGACTTTTTCCGCTCTAGAAACCACATATTGTATCAGATTGTCTTCAGATTTGGTAAAACATCTTATATTCCCACTAGAAACTCCTATGGTGAATATCGGACAGATCGGTTCAGATTTATATATAGCTCCCATACAAATTTCACTCCCGATTTGACTTTTTCCGCTCTAAGGACCACATAATGTATCAGGTTGTCTTCAGATTTGGTAAAACATCTTATATTTCCACTAGAAACACCCATGGTGAATATCGGTCAGATCGGTTCAGATTTATATATAGCTCCCATACAAATTTCGCTCCCGATTTGACTTTTTCCGCTCTAGAAACCACATATTGTATCAGATTGTCTTCAGATTTGGTAAAACATCTTATATTCCCACTAGAAACTCCCATGGTAAATATCGGACAGATCGGTTCAGATTTAGATTTAGCCCCCATACGAATTTCACTCCCGATTTGACTCTTTTCACTCTAGATACCACATATTACAACAGATTTTCTTTAAAATTGGCAAAACATCTTATATTGTAACTAGAAACACCTGTGGTAAAGATGTGTTAGATCGGTTCAGATTTATATATAGCTCCCATACAAATTTCTCTCCCGATTTGACTTTTTCCGCACTAGAGACCACATAATGTATCAGATTGTCTTCAGATTTTTTAAAACATCTTATATTTCCACTAGAAACACCCATGGTGAATATCGGTCAGATCGGTTCAGATTTAGATATAGCCCCCATATGAATGTCGCTCCCGATTTGACTTTTGCCGCTTTAAAAGCCACATATTGTGCTCGATTGTCTTTAAATTTCGCACAACATCTTATAATCTAACTAAACAAAACTATGGTGAAAGTGGGTAAGATCGGTTCAGATTTAAATATAGCCCAAATTCAAATGTTGCTCCCATAAGTTTAACCGATTTTGGCCAAACTATACATTTTATATTTCACCTATTTCGTTCCAGGTTTCAATATATCCTCATACAAATGTCCTTTCCGATATACAATTTTTTGTCAAACACATACATTTACAGGATAAAAAAAACCTTCCCGTTTTCACTTTTTCACCGAATTGAATTGTATTCGGATTGAAAGTGGAGTGTATCATAGAGTCGGCCCCGCCCGACTTTAGCCTTTCCATACTACCTCGACGGCACACCTCCATCCGATGGTCCAAATTTTCGATCACACTGAGGCATAATTGAGGTTCTATGCCGTTAATGTTAATGTGCCGAATTATCTTATCCTTTAGCTATTGCATTGTTGCTGTCTTATCGACGTACACCTTTTCTTTCGAATAACCCCAAAGAAAAAAGTCCAACGGTGTCAAATCACATGATCTTGGCGGCCAATTGACATCGCCACCACGTGAGATAACACGGCCATTGAATTTGTCGCGCAAAAGAGCCATTGTTTCGTTAGCTGTGTGGCAAGTGGCACCGTCCTGTTGAAACCACATGCCGTCCACATCCATATCTTCCAATTCGGGCCATAAAAAGTTCGTTATTATCTTACGATAGCGAAGACCATTCACAGTAACTGCCTGACCGACCTCATTGTGGAAAAAATACGGCCTTATGATTCCGCCAACCCATAAACCGCACCAAGCAGTCAAACTCTTTGTGGGTTTTTCGAAAATCACTTTTGGATTATTATTCGCCAAAATGCGGCAATTCTGCTTATTGACGAATCCACTGAGGTGAAAATGTGCCTCTCAATGAAGATGATTTTCTTCGAAAATTGATCATCCACTGTTGCCATTTCTTGCCCATCTTCATAATAAGCTTGAATAACTTTAACACGTTGCTCGATTGTGTATCATTCCATGGTTCAAATTGAGTTAGTCTGAAATTGAAAAATGTCAAATGAAATGCAGAAAAAAATTGACGTTTAGATGTGGTTCACATTCAACATCGGCCCTTACAATTTAACCACCACTTTTTCGAAGTTGTTTAAAAGAACTTCCTCAAAAGCGGAAACAAGTCACATTTGGATTTTGAGATGCGATTAAAATGTGCTTCCTGCGGAAGTACTTCCATTTTTTCCTGGGATACAATTTTTTACAACTTCCGAATCACTAGATGAGGATCTTTTTCACTTTTATGGGTGCCCTTTTTGTTGGGCATGGAAAAAGTTGGTCGAATTCAATATTCATATACTTCATAAATTGTTTAAATTATTTAATCAAAACAAAATTTTCACGCTTCCCTCCACAGTACCTATATCGAACAGTTTCCAACGCAATCATCTATTTGATACCATTTATTAGTTAATGGCATTCTTGAAGTTTTGGCTTAAATAGAAATTGGCAAACAACTGAACCAACAAAACGGCCAGCCAACGAACAACAAAGAAAATATGGCACACAGAGCAAAATACACTATTTTTGTTAGCAATTTCTTTCTAGAACTACTTTATATTCCACAACACAATTGTTTACGAATTTTGTGCATTTTTGTTCATTGAATATTTCTTAAGCAACATTTTTTGCAGCATCTTCAGACAACATTCTTTCTGCGAACGCTGACTTTCGGCGAAATTCATTTCATTTCACAACGACAAGTAGGAACTCCATCTGTAGCTCAGTTCAAAAGAGGCAAATGGAAATACACAAATATTGGCTAAGCTTTTTATTTACGGCGGAGTTCGACCGAAGAGTTCGGCAGAGTTCGACCGAAGAGTTCGGCAGAGTTCGACCGAATATTGATATTCGGACAAATTTTCACGTTTCACACATCAGCACTAGTTTATAAGAGTCTATAAGTTGCATGAATCTATTATACGTAACTGGCCTTCGGGCTAGTGTTATTTTTAAGTTATTCTGAAATTAAAAGTTTGATCAACTCCGGCACAAAACTCTTTCCATATTTGCCGAATATTCGGTATCGGTGTCGCTGTTAGTCCTAAACCTCAATTGTGATTGGACTCTAAAAATGCCATCACACAATAGCAGAGGCAACCAAAGGCAAAAGGAAGAAAACCTGGAAAGAGACTGAAGAAAAATCTGTTTGTAGATATCCTTTGGCTGGCAGCATCTTCTTCTGTGTGTGCGTGTGCCGCAGTTTGAGTCTCAGATTACACTACTCAACAAAATGAAAAAAATTTCATGTACTCCGGATGCGATAATTTTTTCTGTGTAGATAACCTTGACATGAGCTCGAAAAACGCAATAATTTTTTTTTTCGTTTGGTTTTTGTTTTATTTTTTAATTTTAAAATTTTTTTTTGGTTAATTTGTTTCGTCCGGCATAACTCGGGAACCACTAGCCCGATTTAATTGAATTAAATTTTAAAAAAATTTAAAATTACAATTCCCTTAATCTGTTCATATATTGTTTTCCTATACAAGCAACAGTTTCCAAGTTAAAAATGAATATATAAAGGAAAAAACTTATTTTTTGCCTAAAGATTTGAATTTTTTTTTTTAAAATCCATAAAAATCCAAAATGAAAAAAAATGTCAAATCTTATTACTTTTACGTAAAGTCACATAACCTATGAGCAAAATGAGACAAAGATCATGAAAATCGATGCACGCGTTTCGCTTTTATTCGCAATTGAGTAAAGGTATGAATTTCAAAAATTTGCTCGACATATGCACAACTTTGTCTATGGTAAGGTTTTTTCTTTTTTTTTATTCTCAGAATTAACAAAACGGAATAAACAAAGGGTTATTTAAGTTTTATGATTGCGTAAGCAAAGTAATAAACGCTAATAAATGTGCGTGAACAATTAAAAGGAAAAAAGGAAAGGGGACTTTTTTAATTATTTGGGTTTTCCGTTGGCTACCTGTATGATTTTTTTACAGAAATGCAACCCACATTTAAGGGTGGTCATTATTCGGAAAATTTAAGACTCACACATGGTGAAACAGGTATGTAGCCACCGTAAAAAAATATACACCCATTTATAAGTACCTGTCAGTAAAAAACTAAACAATACACAGTATAAATAGGTCTTCATTGATCGATTTTACTCATTCTACAAGTGTCGACGAACGCGATAGTTAAAATGAGCAAACGTTCGCGAGGATTTGAATGCAATACCAATCCAAGTAATTTTTGTTACATGTGCGGAGAATACGTTTCTGAAAAAAACAAGCGTTGTTTTTCACATAAATTGAGAGATTCATTTCAAGAGAGCTTCAATTTAAAGGTCTCAAACATAGATGAGCGGTGGACACCAAGTGCTCTATGTCCAAGGTGCTACGTACAGCTAGCTGACTCAAGGTAAGTGTAGATTACGAAATTCAAGAACATATATAACTTATTATTGAAATTCTTTCAGACGACAGCCGAGAATCATCATGCCAATGCTTTGGAGAGCTCCGCTTTGCCATGTAACAGATTGCTACTTCTGTCTTAGCAAAAAAACAGGCGTGGGAAAAAATATACGATGGACTTACGCTGCTGTTTCAACAGTGAATTTTCCAGTGCCATTTTCCGAAGAACCAGTGGACCCGCAACCGTCCGTTTCAAGATGGGCATCTAATAATGAGGCGATACATCCAACATCAGATCCGGAGACAGTAGAAACCACATCAGAATGCGAGTCAACATATACATTGCATGGAGGTCAACGCTTATGTTCCCAAGCAGAACTGAACGATTGGGTTAGAGAATTGAAACTCTCCAAGGAAGATGCAGAGTTGCATGCATCGCGCATGCAACAGTTCGGTTTCTTGGCTCCTGGTGTGGTGACAACAATCTGCAGGAAGCGTCATGAACCATACGCAAGGTACTACACAAAAAAAGACAACATCTGTTTTTGTAAGGACATTCCCGGATTATTTGGTGAACTCGGGTACTCTTACGATCCAGGAGAGTGGCGTCTTTTCATCGACAGCAACAAGCAGAGCCTTAAAGCAATTTTACTGCACAACGGCAACAAGAAACCTTCGATTCCAATTGCTCATGCCGTTGACACCAAGGAAACATACGAAGTCATGGACAATCTACTAAAGTGCCTTAACTATGAGAGGCACGATTGGAAAGTTTGTGTCGACCTTAAGGTTATCGGTATCCTTTGTGGATTACAAGGTGGATTCACAAAGTACTGTTGTTTTCTCTGCCTTTGGGGCAGCCGCGATCGTCAACATCATTACACCAGGAGGAGTTGGACAGAATGAGTTAACTTCATCCCCGGCAGCGACAACGTGAAATATACACCACTCATAAAAAAGGAAAATGTTTTTCTCCCACCTCTTCACATAAAGCTCGGACTCATAAAAAACTTCGTGAAAGCTATCAACAAAGATGGCGAAGCGTTCGCCTATTTAAAAACCATTTTTCCTCACCTTTCATCGGCAAAGATTAAGGAAGGCGTTTTCGACGGTCCGCAAATTAAAAAGTTGTTGCAAGACCAACAGTTTGAGCACATTTTATCACCAAATGAAGTTGCAGCTTGGAACTCATTTCGGCAAATTGTTTCCGGATTTCTTGGAAACAACAAAAGCTCAAATTACAGAGAGATCGTCGAACAACTACTCCAAAATTATAAAAAAATTAGAGCAAATATGTCGCTTAAGATACATTTTCTACACTCGCACTTGGACTTCTTTCCGAGTGAGCGTTTTCATAAGCAAATGAAAGAAATTGAGCACCGATACCAAGGATTTTGGAACGAAGCTATGATGGGGGACTATATCTGGTTCCTGATAAGAGAAACAGACCCACAACAATATAAAAGAAATAAATATAAATGCATTTCTGTAAAAAAATCATACAGGTAGCCAACGGAAAACCCAAATAATTAAAAAAGTCCCCTTTCCTTTTTTCCTTTTAATTGTTCACGCACATTTATTAGCGTTTATTACTTTGCTTACGCAATCATAAAAATTAAATAACCCTTTGTTTATTCCGTTTTGTTAATTCTGAGAATCAAAAAAAAAGAAAAAACCTTACCATAGACAAAGTTGTGCATATGTCGAGCAAATTTTTGAAATTCATACCTTTACTCAATTGCGAATAAAAGCGAAACGCGTGCATCGATTTTCATGATCTTTGTCTCATTTTGATCATAGGTTATGTGACTTTACGTAAAAGTAATAAGATTTGACATTTTTTTTCATTTTGGATTTTTTATGGATTTAAAAAAAAAAATTTAAATCTTTAGGCAAAAAATAAGTTTTTTCCTTTATATATTCATTTTTAACTTGGAAACTGTTGCTTGTATAGGAAAACAATATATGAACAGATTAAGGGAATTGTAATTTTAAATTTTTTAAAATTTAATGCAATTAAATCGGGCTAGTGGTTCCCGAGTTATGCCGGACGAAACAAATTAACCAAAAAAAAAAATTTTTAAATTAAAAAAACTAGTGATTCGGAAGTTGTAAAAAATTGTATCCCAGGAAAAAATGGAAGTACTTCCGCAGGAAGCACATTTTAATCGCATCTCAAAATCCAAATGTGACTTGTTTCCGCTTTTGAGGAAGTTCTTTTAAACAACTTCGAAAAAGTGGTGGTTAAATTGTAAGGGCCGATGTTGAATGTGAACCACATCTAAACGTCAATTTTTTTCTGCATTTCATTTGACATTTTTCAATTTCAGACTAACTCAATTTGAACCATGGAATGATACACAATCGAGCAACGTGTTAAAGTTATTCAAGCTTATTATGAAGATGGGCAAGAAATGGCAACAGTGGATGATCAATTTTCGAAGAAAATCATCTTCATTGAGAGGCACATT